>VWZI01009962.1:0-54771 GCA_013396835.1 Psilopogon haemacephalus
TCTAAAAGGTGGGGGGGCAGGTCACTGCAAACCCACTACAGGAAGTTTGTCCATGACTCATGCAACACTTAAGCCATTCATATGTATCTCTCATCTTCCATACACATGAGATAATGTACATTGTTCTAACAAGGAATAATTGTATTTGAGATAATGATCAAATCTTCCATTTTAACTAAGTTTTCTTTAGGACAAAATATTGCTGTCCACTAGCACAAGTCACCAAAACTGGTGTCCTCCTCCCTATTTGCTACTCATGCTGAAGAGAGGGTCCAGGGTTTGTGGGGTAATATTTAAAGTATTGTGTGATTGCTGCAGAATGCACATCCCTGTCCATCCTCTTTCTCTCTGCAGTCAAAAAGTCAACCTCCCACTTCACTTGCTGCGATCTCAATCCTAGATCCAAAACTGAAGAGATGGACCTATCACAAGTGTTGAACAGAACTTGTGGATCTCAGTGCTATATTAAACAGTTCCCGTAGTGACAGGAGCCTTTTAGCATAGCCAGAACTATGTAGAAGATGTTTGTTTGGGATTTTTGCTTTAGTTTTTTTATATTGAAGAGATCATCAATATACTTTTCACAGGCTTGAATGCGCACATAAATACAAACACACACAGTTTTGTATGCACAAGTGAAAAATCTATTATCTAAATAGTAGAGATGAGACTGTTATAGAAGTTACTGAGGGTTTTTTTAATGCTTTGGAGAGTAATACCCTGCTATAGAGTGGGAAAGTCAAACCTTGGTTTTGCAGTTGGATGTAGGGTAGAGGATGGGTAGTGTGAGTAGAATGCAACCTGTAGTTTTAAGAAATCAGACATTCCCACTTGGAAAAAACATCTTCATCTCATAATCAACAGAACAGACAACTGTTGACAAGTACTTTAACAAAGTACTAAGCTTGTTCCCTCAACCTATTATACAAAGCATTCCTAGAAAAAAAACCGCTGCTAGCAAAAGTGGTTAACATAATATGTTGAAGTCCATTATCATGTACACGTTGCTGTGTCATCTATCCACACACTAATACACTCTCTACTATGAACTCTGCTATAAATGTTTGTGCTGAATATTTACATCAGTGGCAGTATTTATGCTGTGGTCCTCAGATAAGGGCTTTAACTTAGAATGGTCTGGTTCCTGTTTAGTTTCACTCTTCCTCAGATATTTTTGTGGTTTCTTGGTGCATTTACTCCCTCTTCACCAAGGCTGTGCAGCATTGCACAGTTTGCAGATGGTAAACTGAGGAAGTTTTAAAACTGTTTTCAAATGGGGAGGAATTAAACACCAACATATCTCTAGGTGCCAATCCACGTCTTCAGACATCTGAGCTTCTTTCAAGTTCTTGAAAGAAGAAGCTAGTAGCAGAGTAGAAATCAAACCTAGATCTTTCAGAGTCAAGGTGTTTGCTTGCACGTCCTGTCTGCACTGGCTTTTGGTGCTGCCTTGAAGTCAGGAGTGTTAAAATGCAGTTCTTGTTAGACAGTGCTTCCTCTAAGGTCAACAGATGGAACAGCTTGGGTGTCAAGTCTGAAGAGGTTGTGAGACAGACTGGAGATGAATGGGGAGACAAACTGGAAATTATGGACATGGGAAACAAAAGATTAATGATTACATGAAGAAACCACACAGGTTTAACAAGAAGACATGCAGATGGGATTCCAGCTGTAACACATCACCTCTCCAAGACAAGGAATGTCTAGGCTTCTGCCTGGAAGGTTAAGCACCACTAAGCTAATCTGAGGCACAGTTCTTTTCCTAATTTGAAAGTGATGTAGGCTCTCTCTTCTCCTTGCTTGCTAGGGGGATGTCAGTGAGCTTGGAAAGCTGTTGATGCAAGGTTCCTTCAATGTATGGACTGACCACAAGAAGGGGCACAACAAGGTGAAGGACTTGGCTAGATTCAAACCAATGCAGAGGCATCTCTTCCTCTACACAAAGATGCTACTTTTCTGCAAGAAACGGGAGGAAAACACTGATGGCCATGAGAAGACAGCTTCTTACAGCTTTAAAAATTCCTTAAAGGTAATAAATGTTTTAATGGTGAAGAAGAGAGATAATTCTGATGTTCTCACAAAATCAGGAGGGGTGTCTTTCCATGTGGAGACTGAAGAAAGTGCACATCTGGAGCTATCTTTAAAGCACACAAGTAAATGAATTTTTCTGTTTAGCTTTGATCTGCAGACAGACCCAGCCTATGTCTTGCAACTCCAGATGTGAACCTTAGTTTTGCAACTCAGTACACACAGACACCTTATGTCTTCTTGCCCAGAGTCTCACAAAGAGAAGCAAGACTAAATGCTCATTATTCTGCCTGTAAGCATCCTCCAAGTTCAGTTTTATTGCAAGTGTTACTTCTGACATCACTGTTCAGCAGATATGTTCTGCAACAATAATAGCTACAGATGAGTCAGAGTGCAGTAGAATGCCCTTTTATTTACAAGAGTGACATTTCCAGATATGAGTCAGGACATTTTCTGTTAAGATGACATTCACAAGTAGGCCAAATTTTCTCTTTAAGCGGCATTGGTGTGACACTTGTGACTTCAGACAATTAACATGGGTCATTGAGTGTAATGCTGCAGACTTAATACAGGGTAACCAGACCCTGGTTCAAAGAGTAAGTGAACCAACTAATTTAGACATTTGACGTTTCTTTCTGTGGAGATGGTAGCAGAAATGATGATGTAATCCAAACCGTTTTAAATAAAAAAATCTAATTGTCATTCAAATCTAATGTTGAGGCAAATCAGGACAGGGGGCAGGAATAAATACAGGAAGAAGATGGAAAGCTGGTAAGTGTAGCAGCAACTGGACATCAAGATGGTGACTAAAAATCTATCATATAAGAAATCTAGAATTATTTTATTCAATTCCTTGTTTGTCTTGCCTAGTCAGGCACTTAGCTCCTTGCTAAGTGCCTTTTTTTCCTCCTGAAACTGTATAATTTTTTTCTGAAACTATATCACATTTTTGTGTTGTGTAGATTTGCAGATGAGTTGCTAAGTCTCAAAGCCATGTACTGTCCCTCTTCCTCTCCCACCACAACAGGCCAGTGATGACAACTTGAAAATACCATTTTCTTCAAGAGCTAGGATAGGATTGAAAACTGGCCCACAGTTCAAGTGGAAAAAAACCAAGAAAGATAAAACTCATGATCAGACATTACCTTGTGATACTTTTGAGCACTTAATTACTTTTATTCATATATTTTTTCTGTAACAATCAAAAAATATGAATGAGAAATAACACATTCCGAGTTTTACTTTCAATGACCACTTAAGGTGCAGAAATGAATGCAGCCTCTTTAAAATGCTTCTAAGAGAATAAAGTGTTTAAAGACTATTGACACTTTCCAGATTCCAGCTGCTTCTTTTCTATTTTGGAACAGATGAGCACTGTGGGCATTACAGAAAATGTAAAAGGAGATAACAAGAAGTTTGAGATCTGGTATAATGGCAGAGAAGAGGTCTATATCATTCAGGTAACAACTTCCTTTCAACTGAATTGTTTTAAAGAAAGTTTTCAGTTTTGTGACTGTCTCTGTCCTGTACACTCAAGAAACAACAGACATTGGAAACTTCATTTTTAGCTCTGAGATTACCAATTTATAGTTGTGAACGTGGTCATGATTTTTGGTAAACAAGGAAGCAAGGCAATGGGAAATTACTTGGAACACTGGACATTAAAGCAAGGACGAGACCTTAGATTAATGGTAGCTTCTCCATCTTGAGGAGTGTCCTCTGTTTTGCTCAAAGCTGGCCACAGTGTTCCACTGCCTGGGAAACTTGAGAGCAATTGTAGGTCAGGACAGTCAAGTGATTGAGAGTGTGCTTTAACTAGACCATTGCTTTTTCCTTTTGTTTTGTCAGGCATCTTCTGTTGAGCTGAAAAACACCTGGATTTCAGAGATTCGCAAAGTCCTGACAGGACAACTGGAAGCATGTAGAGGTAAGACACATAAAACAAGACATGGTAATGTCGCCTTCCTTCTGTAGCTGTGTGTGGCAAAATGGAACTGGAGGGACAGTACTGTCCAATTTCACCACTTAAACCATTGTGAAACCATGGTGAGCAGATCTTCTATGCAACGATCTCATAAGACCCTAAAATCATCACACTCTTTTAAAATAAGATGTTGAACCCAAGACAGCCAAAATTCGGGTAGGTTATTCCAGATAGCTTTTATTACTACGTTCTATTGCTATCTGAGATAATATGCTATTTATCAGCAAGAATGTAGAGAGTCCTAAAAGACATTTTTCAGTCTCTCCTAGGACAGTGCCCCCATAGTTGTGTCCAATACCATGTTTTCCTGGGCCCTGGCATTCCTTCACTTTCTGCTTCTTTCATGTACAGACCTCTCTTAAAAGCAATGCTAACCAAGCCTTTCAACCCCCCTCCTTCAGATTCCCAAGTATATTTTGTCCTAAAGGGAAACCTGTGCCTGTGCTTTAACTTTAGATGCCGTATTTGTTTTATCTGTTTCACAAAGACAATGAGTTCTTACAGCCTCCTTAAGTGGCAAGAAACATCTATGCATGTTAGCCTCAGCCAGTTAATCTGACCCATAACATCATACTTCTTTAGAATGTTACTGCCCAGGTCTTGTGTTGCTGTTTTTATTGTTATCCTTTCTCTTTTTTTAATTCTGAATTTCATCAGGACTTGACTGTGCTCAGTTCAGCAGGAACTGAAAACCTCAAGATTCTTATCAGTGCAGATTCAGGGGCTCTGCCATGGTTTATAACACTTGCTTCTGAAGTAAATATGCTTTGCTTAGGCTATGACTGCAAAGGGTGTGTGCTTAATAGGATAGAGACCTAATCTTCCATGTATGTTTCTAGGTAAAGAAAATTAAGCTTGAACGTCAGTCAGATGAGCATTTGTGAAATCTTTGAAGAATACAAGATTACTGTGCATTGTCCAGATAAAATTTGCAGGAATCGAGACTTAAAGTTTTAAAAAACATTTATATTTGGGTATTCTTTATTGTTTTCTCTTAAGATCATTGGATCCTACATTTCAGGTTTCAAGAGACCTCAGGATATTATAGTTTAATGTCCTGCTCAAAGTAGAGTCAATTATTGGTCAAAGCAGGTTACTCAAGACTTTATCCAGTCTGGTCTTGAGAACATCTAAGTATTATTTTCATCCTACTCTGTGACCAATGACAATTTTTCATTCATTGTTGATCCAGCAGAACACAGAGAGCAGAAACTATCGTACATGCTATTGCATGTATTGGTGTCTAAAGACTTGAGTCTATGTACCCCACACACACACCCAATGATATGCTGCAGTGAGCATAGAATGCTAACAAGGCTTTGGGTAACTCCATGATCCATCAATCCCAATTGTCTCTTGCAGGCAAAGGAATTATGGATGCAGCTTGGGAGGCTTGTGTAAGACTGTGAATCAGCTACCAAAACCAGGAGTACAGCTACTTTTGACTGTCCACCCAGAGTGCTCATTTCTCTCATCACTCCCACTCAACAAAGGACTTTAAGTTTATCCTTTCAGTGATGCCCCTGTTCCTTCATCTGTTCTCCTTTCAGTGACAGGAGCCTTGTCTTCTTCCAGCATGAATCATGCCTAGTATTTTTGCAGTCTGAGAGTTTGAAAGCTGTGCCTTCCAGTGCTTCCCTGCTTCTCAGTGTCTGATACTCCTGGCCCTGTAATCAGCTTGTCAACATCTTTGTTATAATCTTTTTCCATTTACCAATTACTGGACACCAGTACAAATTAGTCTGTGCTACCTTGCAGCTATGCAAAATGACTGAACAAATGGCATTTGAATAACATTTTATTATCGCTATTTGTCCAGGATGCTGAGCGAAAGCATTCTTCAGGAGGATAGAAATATACTCTACTAGATGTCTGTGTGTGAAAGAGGATGATGCACGTGTTGCTGAATTCAGAAAAAGCTGTGAGCCGCAAAATTTGCATTCTGGGATAAATGCCAACATGTTTTCTAGATCCATATAGTGCATTGATCTAGGAAGAGATATACAGGTTAGAGAAGGTGGTAAGGGAAGAAATCTCTTTTGCTCTGAAACAATACGGATAGGAAAGCTGTTTAGGTGCGATAAGTTTTCAGATTTTAAGATCACCACGTGCCTTTCCCTTCAAGTACAATTACTCCATTTTGATTGCACCAGCAGTCAAATCTCTCTTATCTTCTATTTCTCTCTCTCTCCTGTGTCCTGTGCAAACAAGGAAGCAACTTATATGATTCAGAGCAATTTCTTTTTATTTTTTCTTTAACAGAAGCAAGCCAACTGCACCAAAGAATCACTGAGAGTGTATACCATGCACCAATGGAGTCCTCCAATGCAAGCAGGTAACCACTGTTATCACAGTATATCAGGGCTGTGTTTTGTCTTGCCATTACGCTTTTGCAGTAGACAAATTATTAATTTTGTGTGTTTAACTTCCTGAGTGTGAACTTACTCAGTTGTCTTCAAATATTTTAAAGACATGTAAGTGCAGATAAATGTTCTGCACATGGAGAAATGAAAATCACAATGCAGGACTCATTTAGAAGATGATACTTTGGTTTTGCAAGAGAGCCATATGCACTGGATTAACTCAAGTTTAGACAAAATGATGGGAACATTTCCCTGTTAAATGGAGCTGTCAGCAAATTTTTGTAATGACTCAGTTGCTGGGAAAGTTCACTCTGTGTTGGCATGAGGTATCACTATAAAACCTTAGTAATGTCAATCAAACCAAGAGACCCAAGGTAACACAGCCAGCCTTCAAGAGTTGTGCAACTTGATGCAAAATATTTTAGAGAGCTGCAGTGCTGTGAATCCTGCACCATATTTTCCTCTAGCCTTTGTTACATATGCTTGGTTTAAGGTTTAAGCTGAAAAAGTTTTAAGGGTGAAATTCTTTCAGCAGAATGCCTTGGGGACAGAAGAAAGTTGTTCCAGAAAATTACGAATCACAAAAATGCTTCAAATCAATCCAGATGTATGTTCCTCTTATAAGGCTTTTTAAGTGAGGATTTCCAGAACAGAGCTTGTAGACAAAACGTGTCTACAGGATGTTTATTAGCTGGAGCAGGAAAGGCCATGTGTTAAGCTATTTGTCCTAGACTGAATTAAACCAAATGAAAAAAATGAAGTGCTAGTTGTCAGAGAAAGAGGTTAGATGCTTCTGCTTCAAATGCTAGGTTATGACATGAACAGGAAGAACAGGGTGAGTCTTTATGAAAGAACAAGGCTCCAGGTTTTCATGAATGAAACTAAGTTCAGAGTGTCCTACTGGCTGTTGTTAAGTCAAATCCACCTTTATCCTCTGTAATATGTGTCTCAGAGAGAAGCAAGGACAGGAGAATTTCAGCACAAGGTGGCTTTGCAATAGCTGATAAGAAAGAGCAAATCCAGAACTCGTCTGTCTGTGGAGTGTCTTCAGCAGCCTACTTTGGAATGGCTGGGTGGAGGCAAGGAGAACAAGGAAGAAGCTAGTCATGGGCAGTCTGTGCTGTTACTGGTATGACTTAGTGATTATGAAAGTCACTAGAAGTAAACCAGCGACTGACAGTATTAACTAGAGAGCAATCAGGATCATGGTGCTCCACCAGTGGTTGGTGGCTAATTAATTATTGAGACTTTATCTCATTAATACAGACCTTCTCCTAGACTGCCGATGTAGAGCAGTGACTCTACTGCTTATTGAGAATTGTCAAACCTGTACTGTGACATTGAGGAAATCTGTTTGCAGGACATTCTCCCCTCCCCATATCTGTTCGGTAACAGAGACTACTCCCTTCACTTGTTTGTGCGCCACTGCAACACTTGGGGCTGCAATTCTATGAGATAAGGCAGGGCTGGGCTGACTCCAGGTGGGGCTGAGGTATCAGCAAAATGGACACTTGGAGCCAGTACACTTAGTACAGGTGGTTAAACAGACTGAACAGGACTTAAGGAGATTCAGTAAATGCTGTCTGTAAATTGTTCCTCAAAGTTTAATCCTAAAATGTGATGCCCTGCGGTATCTATTGCCACTCAAGGGATGGCTGCTGCATTTCAGTGATAATGAAATTATCCCCTTCTATTGTTTTCTAATCTATTCAAATATAAGAAACTTAGACTATTGTTCTAACTGCTTGGTTATCTGCTTCATTGGGAGTGACTGCTTCAGTCAAACGTGCATATAAAAATATCTTGACAGACATACACAAACTCTGAGTTTTACTGCAGATGCTGTTTCAGAGAAGTTTGCGTATTCTCTTGATGCCTTTCTCACAGCTGTAAATCTTTAACTGTCAGCTGCATGTTTCACAGTTATCTCAGCCTAGCTGAGAAGGAACAGAAAAAAAGAGTAAGGAAATGTGAGTGTGCTTTGGATTTGTTCCCATATTTATTTTGAGCCTCATTTTGTACTTGATATCAGGCTGCAAAATCACATCTTGATTTAGTACAGGAGGTAACAGAGACCTCTGTTAAGGTTCCATCAGAATCATGTCAGAAGTTCAAATACAAAGCTGCCTAGTAGATATAAACAGTATTCATGGATCTCTAGTATTCCAAATGTTTTTAAGTTTCAGTAGTACCTTGGATCTTTCCTTAGAGCAAGACAAACACTGTGAATCTTTAATGTAAGAGTTCATATGTTAACAGTAAACAGCAATGTAATTGCTGATACATGCTAATAACCAATATATTAGGAAAGAGTATTTCAAGTGGGTAGATACAATGAAACGTGGAGCAGTCTGCCAAAGATAACAGTCAAACACTCAAACTAAACCACCAGACGTTTGCAAAACAATGAAGATAAGCACCATGGGAAAGCCTTGCAGTTCTGAATGCTCTACAGACATGGGTCAGGAAGACTGCTCCCATTACAGACACCAAAGCCAGTACCTGTGCAAATCTGGCAAGATGGATCTCCCTCATCTCTGGTTCAGCTGTAGGCAGGAATATCCCAATTGGATTCATGTTTTCAAAGAACAGGAGAAACAGAAGTTGGAAGATGCTGAAGCCAGAAGAATCCTTATGTTCCTCTACATATGGTATGACCTCCCCATGACCTCTTTCTCTCCTTGTGCCATATATACTTATGCTGCAAAGGAAAACAAGTTGCCTTTTTTCTAACCCGTTTCCCACTTTTTTCAAGTCTGTTTGACCTGTGAAAAAAGCTTGTGCAGACAACCAGCTTATTCCACCATTTTTCCCCTCTCAGCTGTCACTAACACATCTCTTACTGTGTGGTGTGGAAAGGAGTCTGGGGCTAGAATGACTTTCTCCACTGACTTTCTCCACTGTAGGTGCCTGCACGGATGCAGAATTCTATAGCACACAGAATTTTAAAACCTGCCCATTTATTCCTTAGGTTACCATATCTGAGGGTAACAAAGAATGCCTAGTGCTTAATGCTCCACAAGTTATAACACAGGAATGTAAATATTTTTGTATTTCTTTTGTCCAAAGGTATAGCAGGAAGTCATCAAATATATATGAAAATAAGTCTGAGACATCAAATGTGGAAACATCTAACAATAAAAACAGGAATTCCAGTCCCAGCGCCAGGCAAAAAAGAGGTAGGACTTCTGAGATAGAGCTGTTTGCTTCCAAAGGGCAATTATTTTTTTTTTGCACCCTCACTCCTGGAGTTTGGTGAAGATGCTTTAAATGTGTGTTGTTTAAACCAATGCCACTAAGCTCTGTGACTGTACTGTGAAACATCCTGAACACCGAAATCTGTTACTAGTTCAGGATTTTTTAAGCCTGAGTTTTGATGCATTAGAGTGCTCTTTATACAACTTGTGCTTTTTAAATATAGAATTTGGGGGCAATAGTATGGGTTTCTTTTTAACTTCCTGTATCCTGGGTAAGTTGGTTTCTGGACATATTTAGTTTTATTATTGTCTATGGACTTTGGTGACTAATTTCCTTTTCTCTGTCAGAGATTTCTTCACCTTCTTTGTGTGCAGGGTTCCCTCTTCTGTATGTTAAACAAACACGTGTTCACAAACTCACTCCGTTATTTGAGGGTAAAAATACAATACATATATTTTTTTAGAAGGTAGGTTAAAATAAACACAAAAAAAAATCTGATTCTCGTCTGGCAGTAGCAGGAACAGAAAATCTTTCAACATCAGTTTCTCTTTCAGGTAAGTATTTTGAAATACTAGAACAGAGACTTTAATATTGCAACAAAAAGAAAGCTGTGAGGTCTTTAGAGATTAATGTCTAATTCAGAATTCAGGCTTTTATTTTAAAAATAAATAAATACTTGGTAAACAGGAAGCTTACCAAAAGATGTTTTTTCACTGCAACAAATTTTCATTCTGGGAAGGAAGTTATGGGTTCTTCATTAAAATATCCAGTTTAAAAAATATCTTTCAGGTTTTGGAGTTTTGGGGGAAAGGGGGGTTGGGTTTTTTTGGTTGGTTGGATTTTTGTTTGATTTTGTTTGTTTGTTTTTTAGGTAGAGCTTAAATAGTAATAATAATAATAAAACAAGAAGTTGGAAAGCAGTCTCCCAATTGAAATTTGTAAATCCTCTTTTTAAAAGATTTCCAGGAAAATGGTTGGTGTTTTTCCAGTTGGTCTGTTCAGCTTATGCAAAAGTGTGGGAACTGGGATCACTATATGCTGATTTTTTAATTCTTCTGTTTCTGCTTTCCCCTTACCGGTTCCTCAGCGCTCTGTAACTCCTTTTGCCTCAGGGCAGAGCCTTCTCACCCTCAGGCTTGTGGCTGCTCCCGCGGAGCTGCAGAACGCGGTGTCAGAGCCAGCACAAGAGCTCTCCGGCTCCAGCTGTCCCACTGAAACTTTAACTGCTGTTCTTGTGCGGCACCTCTGGCTGGGACTCTGTCGGGGCTGAGCTCGCCTTGAAAATGTAGAGGCTGCTTGGATGCAGAGGAATCTGCTGCCTACCCTTGGGCAGAGCAGTGCCAGCCTGCGGGACATGCAGCAGGGGCTGGTGTTGAGCCAAACCTGGGGCTTTTGTGCCACCTGCTGACTGCAGTGCTCCCGGGAGCTCTGTGGATCATTTCAACATAGATCATTTTAAAATACGTGTTTCTTGCTCTAGTGCAGAGGGAGAGGGCACTGTTGGTAAGCTATTTCAGATCCGTTATTCTCACAGAAAAGTGCTAGTTGATCGAGATACCTGCAGATAAACCAGTGCTCTGTGTGAGCCTAACTGGGAGATTCACTGGCTTGAAGCTATATAGGAGCTAAGTCCTCAGGAATTTCTGAACACCACCCCAGTCTAACTGCCCAGGTCAAAGCAGGGTCAGTAGAAGCAGGCTGCCCAGGACTGATTTAGCTGGGTTCAGCTCCAAGGATGGTGATTCCACACCTGCCTTGGCAATGCCAATCCAGGCTTTAACTACCTTCGCAGCAAAAAAAGTTTTTCATATTTTTAAATTGAATGTCCCATATTTCAGTTGTCACCTATTGCCTCTATCAGCCTGTCACTGGGATCCATTGAGAAGCTTCTGACTCTGTCTTCTGTACTTGATAAGATCCCCCTGAGTCTTTTCTTCTTCAGGGTGACCAGCTCCAGCTCTTTGACTCTCTTCTTGTGTCACATACTGCAATCCTTTAGTCATCTTCATGGCTTTTCACTGGATACACTCAAGCATGTCCATGTTTCTCGTACTGGGGAGCCCAGGAGAGGAGATGGCATTCCAGATGTGTTTCACTTGTGCTGAGTAGAGGGGAAGCATCACCTCTCTGGACCTCCTTATTATGTTTGGAAATGGTTTCCAGGGTTATTTGGTATACCTGCAAAATGGCAGAAAATGTTTGCTGTAACTCAAGTGGAGACAACACCTCTTGGAGATCAGTGCCTAATGACTGGCTGGTGCTGAGAACTGTGGGGACTTCTGAAATCCTAAGGTGTCCCCTTAGAAAAGTGATTATAATTGTGTAGCTGCCCCACCCCCCCCACCCCTACACTCATGCATTGTTGTGCCTGCTGCATGACTCTGTGGTGATGAAATACTATAGGTTTCCTAGCTCTGTGCAAACAAAATACATTTCGTGTACCAGTTTCTGGATTCTTTATAAACGACAATACCATTACAAAGATTGCCTCACAGTGGGAGCAGCCCTGGCAGGGAATGGATCTTAAGCTAGTACAGGCAGTCTGAAAGCCAAATGCTTCCCAGTGCACAGCTGAAACTGCTGCTTGGCACCTGTTCCTCACATGGTGGACAGCTGAAGATGTACCTGCCTGGCCCAAAGCTGGCATCAAACCACTGGATAGAAGGAGCTGAATCACACCAAGATAATACTTCTGTATTGTTTAAGTCTGCTGATCTTGCATTCACCTATGCATGCAAGCACCTTGCATGCTGGGTTATCTTGGCAGCAAATCAGAAAGTGATGGGATGAGCTTTCCATTAGAAGCACAGCTTGTCTGTCTGTTGCTTGTCTGTCAGTGTGGTTTCACTGTTCGTATTCCCTTTGTACCTCTGGTCTTTGTTTGTCCCTCTAATGATTTTCACTTGGCACTGTATGAAATAAAGAGGATCAAAAATCTTTTGGTTAAATCCTAAAGCACAGAACCAGGCAGCCAGCATGTGGCTTTTCTCCTGCTCCTTTGCCATAAACCTTCTGTGTGTTACTGACCCACACAAAGAAAGGCACAGACACTGAATTTGGCAGAGGATCTGAGAGTTTGATCTAGGTTCACCTGTTTCCTGCAATGCAAGTAACTGAATATCTTTCAAACCCAGTCTCAGGACCTAGATTCATCTGTTGCTAATCTCTATCAAGGCAACTGTCAGGCAGCATGGCTCACTTATTCATGTAGGAGCCTGGCATGTAAGCTCTGCTGGCATGATGCTCCTTACACCCCAGCAAATCATGAGATCAAATGCATGACTGTGTGCCAGCTTTGGAGGCTGTTAGAAAGACTTCAGCAGGTAAGGCTGTGTCAGCTACAGTGGTGAATGATGGCATCAGGCTCTTCAGTGCTAGCACTGGATAGCACAGGTGGTACTGCTTGCAGCACTTGCTGTCTGTACATGTCCTGCACTGTGCAAGGCTGCTTCTCTTATTTCTCCCCACAACCTTGCTGTTCCAACCACAGCAATGTGTAGTAAAAGGCACTAAATCTTTTTTTTTACTGAGCTTGCTGCTAAACTGTACTTTCCTTGGAGAGCTGCACCCCCTCACATTTTTTTATAGTTTTGTTTTGTTGTTGTTCTCCATTAAAACTCAGTGAGCCAAACTCAACCCAGGGGCTCTATTTGGCTTAGCTGGTTTAATCACCCTGACCTCATGCCACCTTTCTGATTGATTAGCTCTTGCTCAGGCTCGAACTGAATCAAACTTTCTTTATTTTTAGTTGTCATCCAGTGCTAACTTTTCCTTTCCCATAAGCTGAACAGCTAAGCCTGCCTTCCTTCCCTCCTTCCTTCCTTATTTCTCTTCCCTCTCCCTCTCTCTCCTAGTTGATGCTTCCACCAGCCTTAACCTTGAGCGCACAGCGCTTGCTAGAAAGCGATTCACATTGCAAGGTCTTTCCAACCGCAGAGCTCCACCCAAAGGTAAAACCACCCCATGCAGCATTTGGTCTCTGGCCATCTGTCTCCTGCACTCCCACAATGTTCTCTCCATCCCATAGTGCCATCCATCACTATTTCCTAAAGTGCTGCTGCATCTCACCAGAATGCTCCTGTCTGATACATGCGGTATGGCTTCTCTTCTCAAAGACACTGTTACCAAGAATTGCTCCCACTGAAGCGCTGGCAAGGCAACCTTTGAGTTGACTGGTTAGGTGTTTTACTGGAGCACAGTGCAAATAACATTTATTTCCGGGTTCTTTCAAGGGCCAAGACATGAATTAATTTCAAACAGCAAACCTAACTTCTTTCAGCAGTTTACTGGCTTGAACGGAAGACTTTAATCTCTGTGCTGTTGTTCTACATGAGGGTTTCACGTGGTAATTTGTTCATCAGTTGAATCTCTTTGGGTTTTCAATTGTTGCTCAGCTATGGCTTAGTGGTTACACTGGGGAACTGGAATTCCGATCTGGGGTTTATTTCTACTTACATTGACTGCAAAATTCTGTGTTCTGAGTGTCTGTAAATGTTTAGGTGACATCTGATACCCATGAGTAGAAAGCATTGTGTGTTCCTGTGATGGCTGTACAAGGAATGGACTGGGGAAAAAAGTGAATAGAAATTAAATCAAATTATTGTTTGCAAACAGTTTCTGAAAAGATAATGTAATTACTCTTTTTATTGCTATTATATGGCTTTTCTGCTGTTCTGGTAAATTAAGTTTCTTCTGTGAGACAAGGGGCAAGTGTGCGGTGATGGAAAGTGGGAGCATCAAAGGAGGCACAAGCAAGATGAAAGAATAAAGGGAGAAATACAGAAGCATTAAATTACAGTGTTATGAAGTAGATGAGAATACACTAAGAGCCAATACAGCTGTAAGATTCTGGCCGAAAGGCGCTGGTTGCACTTGGTAGTAAGATTCAAGATGGGCACATCCTGTGACTTGGGGAAATCAGTTACTTAAAACACTGGTTTCAGGCAAGTTGGGATCTGCAGTTTTGGGCTTGGGCCTCCTTTGCTCTTTTATCCAGATTTTTCTTGTCATGTGAAATGTCTGAAGTTGTATTCAGTGTTCTGGACAGCAAAGTACAGTTCAGAGGAGTTCATAACCGCCGAGCTCTAGGCACTTAGCTCAGAGACTTGCTGGGTCTGGTTACTTGAGATTCCTGTGAAACACCTCTGTTACACAATGTCTCACTTCACTTTGTCGTGCTGTTCAGTTCCTAACCTGGTCCTGGACTGGAGGAAACCAGCTGACAGACAGGCAGAGTGTGGTCATTTCTGCATGCAGCCACAACTCACAGCCATGTTAGCACTGTGTGGACTGGCTGTTAAGGAAGATTGGAAGCTGTGAGAAGTTACCAGGGAAGTTACTGCAATAAGCTTGTCCTGTTCTTGACCCCTTTATCTAAGGATTCGTTGCTGGCCATGGCAGGAGAAGGCATGCGGAGCTGAGCATACTTTCCTTCAGCCCTACTATGTTTGTTTACATCCAGAAAACATTAAAGGGAAGGTTTAAATAATGAAATAACAATGCAAACTAAGGGCAAAACTAAATTGCCTGATAGATGTCAACTAGCAGTGGAGCACGGATGCTCAGAGCATTGCTGTCTGCCCAGGATGGATATGGTGGGGTGGGAAACATATATAAGCACCTTGGTGTTCTGGTCAAAGAAATGCTGATGTCTGGAGGAGAAACTTTGCCATCGATCACTCTGTCAATACGCAGCCCTCCATGGCAACAAGAATATAGAAGAATAGGCATCACAGCATGCAAATGCTCGTACTCACAGCACTCTGCATCTCCCTCCACCCTTGGGTCAGCGTTAGCTGCCCTGGTTTTCTTAGCCAAGCTCATATTCCTTGGGGTTGGCGCAGGGTCTTTAAGAGCTGCACGATAGGGTGCAAATGTAGCCCAACACTGCAATAACAAAGTGAATTTTTCTTTGTATTTTAGTAAGGGGAGTTACAGCAACATAAATGTGGAGTGTTCCATTGTAACCATCACTGAGAACATAGTTCAACCTCTCATTTTTCTTCAGCCTTGTAGGTGTGAATAAGGATATACTGGAATATATGTGCTTTTATCAGTAGGTTGATAAAGAAATCTATAGGCAAATACAAAATTTAGAGCCCTTTGACAGCAGAAAATCTGCAGTTAAAATTGCTCTGAGATTTTTAAGGAGCTAATAAGGTTTCCTGATGTTTTGACATAATAAAACCTTATGGGAATTGCAGTTCAATCACCCATGCAATTTCTGCTCCACTGGAAACATACACTGTGACACTTGCTACACACAAGTAGAGAGAAAAAAAGTGAAGGGAAATGTTGTGTGACTGGACGTGAAAATAAGGAAAGGTGAAGATGAGGAACGGGAAAGATAATTTTAATATCCCTGGCAAGGAAATCTTCCTAGTAGTAATAGGTCTACAGAAGGTGTTTAGATTTAAAATATAAAATCACCTGGAATTTATTTTTGTTCAATGTTGTATGCCAGTTAATCAGGGGAAAAAACAAACAAACAAACAAAAAAAATACCCCAAAGACAATGAGCGAGATAAAAGAAGATTGACACAATAAAAGACAGAAGACAGGTGGAATAGAAAAATCCCTCTGGATCACAGGCACCATCTAGGAGCATCTGAGCTAAGATTCTGCAAAGTATATAAGCATGTGCTACATGTGAAAAATAGCTCTTCACCTATCCTGGGAAAATTTTCAATCAAAATATAAACTATTTAAGCATCTTACCAAAACTGAGGTATGAAGCAAGTGAATAGCTTTACTCGTGTCTCAGTGGATATGCTCACTTGAGTAATTCACATGCTTGATCCAGCACATGTGCTTGGAGTGTTTTCAGCAGGAGATGTTTGTAAGGAAGCAACTTTTTCTCCTAAGTAGTGCTGTTGTAGTCCATAGGTGCGCAACATGGAACTCTTGGAGAGAGTCCAGAGGGCCACAAAGATGATCAGAGGGCTGGAGCAGCTCTGCTATGAGGACAGGCTGAGAGAGTTGGGGCTTTTCAGCCTGGAGAAGAGAAGGCTTCAAGGAGACCTTATAATAACCTTCCAATATCTGAAGGGGGCCTACAGGAGGGCTGAGGAGGGACTATTCACAAGGTCTTTTAATGACAGGACAAGGGGTAATGGGTTTAAACTGTCAGAAAGGAGATGTAAACGGGATGTTAGGAGGAAGTTCTTAACAGTGAGAGTGGTGAGACACTGGAACAGGTTGCCCAGAGAAGTTGTGGCTGCTCCCTCCCTAGAGGTGTTCAAGGCCAGGCTGAATGAGGCCTTGAGCGACCTGTTCTAGTGGGAGGTGTCCCTGCTTATGGCAGGTGGTTGGAACTGGATGATCTTTGAGGTCCCTTCCAACCTAAATCATTCTATGATTGTATGAGTTTGTAGATCTGTAGACACCATCTCTTGAGAGCTGCGTAATGATCTTGGTGTGTTTTGAAACATCATGTGCTCTCTGAAGCTAGTCAACAGTTAGCCCATTTATACCTTTGAACTGTTCATTAAATAATTTGAGTGAAAAATGCTGATTACATCTCATAGTGAAATCTGGGGAAACTGTCTCTTCATTCCCAAGTGGACTTAGAGAAGAGGTGGGATCCTGATTAAAGTTCTTAGTTGCCTTCATTTTCTCTGAGCTGATTTGCACTGGTAAGGATGAGGGCTCAGAGAGTGGTTTCAGGCATTCACACAGTTAACTTCTAGAAATGACAAATGTGAACTCCAATCTGTTTGTGTTGATTTTTCAGTGTATTTCAGGTCAGTTATCATAGATCAAGCAGTCCAGCATCTAAAACAGTCCAAACCTCATCTGTAGACACATGCCATTTTAATCATCATGCTCATCTGTCTGTGTTTTGTAGCTGTATTTCAACACTAGTTGGTTGCTAAAGTATTAATTGGCACAAATCACCTTTCTGAAGTATAAAAAAATGGTACAATTGGTTTGAAAACATGTCCATATAAACTCTTTGTGCCTTTCACTTTATTGAGGGTATTTTTCCTGGCTATGGTAGAGAAGGACCCTACCTTTTATTTTTCCTTTCCCAGCTGCTGCTTTGCTTTGGACATCTTTTACCCTCAGCACTTCATAACCTCTAATCCTTCCCTGCTTTGCATCTATCTGTTCTCCCAGATCCAGAATCTAAGGACAGAGAAGTTACCCGCCGCTTTTCCCTAGCCTCCTCCATCAGCACCACAGTTAATGCTTCTGCTGTGACCAAAGGTACCGTCCTGCTGCTTGCTTAGCTACCCTTCTCCCTTCCTGCTGACTGACACATTTACTGCCAAAACCTGTTCAAAGAGTGAGTACACCAGGCTCGATTTTTGTAAATGGAGCAAGTTGCAGTAGAAGAGTCAGAACCAGTGTAATGCCTTCAGGGAGACAGGCTGAGACATTCTGAATGTGTATCAAGGTGTGGTTCCAGCATATATGGTGACATTTCTCCGTTTCTCCATAATAGACTTCAAAGACTAGTGGTGGTTTCCATGGAAACTAGATTAAATGTTGTCTGATGTGGGATTAGGTTTCCAACTTCTTCCTGGTTTGAACTGACTGAAACTCACTAGAAATTATTTCTGTTTCCTTAAAGCTGTTTAGTATTTTTGCTTTCAAGAGAGAGAGAATCTCCTCACTGCATAGTAGACATCAGATTACAAGAAAGCCTGAAGTTAAGCCAAAATTGGAGTAGCAAAAGATGCTAGTTTTAAACATAGTCACAGTTATGATTAGAAATTATGTCTGCAAGGAAATTTTCAGACATGTGAGGGAGCAAGGTGTCCGGAATGCAGAGAGCTCTCTGCAGTTTCTGCAGGAACCTAAGAAAGTTTTATTTTTGAGCTGTAATTATTTTGAGAAAAGGCACTTTTACAGAATTTCCTTTATGTTACTGTGCTAGTGCCTACAGTTGAACTGAAAAGCAACCCATGCATTTGGGCAAGCTGACTGTGTTGAAAATTAGTGGAATTCTAGGTACTTATGGTACATGTCAGAGTTACTTTAGAGAACAGACTATATAGTTTTACATAGAAATCTGAATTTACTGTCTTTTAGCAGTTCCTGGAATGAAGTGGAGCAACTGATTTGCAAGTTTAAGATTTACAGGGCAATTCACAGACCAAAGTAGGAGGAAATATGTCTGGAATAATTTGTACAAAAATATTTTCTATATATTGGTCAGGATGAAGGTTGCATTTACTGCACTCTAAATAGTTGTGGAGGATGTGGACTGGACCCTTGACTATGCAACGAGGCTGCCATAAAATGAGAGTGTGGTGGGATTTATTGGCAGAGGAAGGGTGTAATATTACCACTACTTAACTAAAGTTTCTTTACCAGCCTCTTTAGACCATAGCATTAAAAGATCACCACGTGATTTGATCATTTGATGGGTATAGAACAGGAGAAGTTCCTACAGCTTTCTGTCCTTGGCAACAACTTCAGAAATACATGAGCAATTACTAAATTATAAGACAATTGATTTTTTTCCCCTAATATTTAATTCTGAAGGTAAGGAACAGAAAGAAGCACACATGTAGAAAGAGAATGGGCAACTAAGGATTGTTTTTTACTGTGGTTTATCAAAGAAAGCATCTGTGAATTACAATGAAATTTCAACACTTCTGCAGTGTTCTGCAGTATTAAAATATCCTGCCCACCACAGACTCTTGGCACTTTCTTGGAATGCTGAAAGAGCTACTTTGGTAATGATTTTAAGGCTAGAAAACAGTGCTCTTCTGTTAGTGTTTTATTTACAACATCTGCTTTAAGACAATAATTCAGATGACAGAAGAACTGAAGCCTGAGTTGTGTCTCAGCATCAGCCAAACGCAGGTCTTGCCGAGATGTTCAGATCATCGCATCCAAGGCTGCTGCACACGTCTGTGTGCTGGCAGTTCAGCTCTCTCACATCACCACTCCTCCACATATGGAGGCAGGAGAAGCACTGTATGTGGACCTGTGACGGATGCCCTCCATTTAACATGGAGCAGAAGCGTGGGCTCCTCCCTGCCAGCCGCACGGCTGCCGGTGAGCCTGTGAGCCTGCGAGCCTGCCTGCGTTAGTGCCATCTCCCGGACAAGAGTGAGAGAACAGATACGGGAAGCCTGATTGGAAGCAAACACGCTTACATGGCTTAATATCGTTTGCACAAAGAGGTCCGTTCCCTATCCACATCACAGGAGTGTTTATCTTCACCATCTAGAATTTAGGACTTGGTCATTCTGGTGAAAGGGGATGTAAGCACCTTCAGGTAATTGGAAAGCGAGTTTCTCTTTTAGCCGTATCTACAGCCTTGTGACTCTGCCAACTTCACACAGGTCCCCTTGTTCCTGCTGTTAAAGTCAAGAGACATGAAATAAAGAGTGATCCAACTCCCCTGGGGTTTGAAGGTATGAGTCTTTTCATCTTGCATAAAGACCTGTTTGGCAATCGTTTGATATTCACTGAATTCACATCTCATCCCGTCACTGCTGGCAGACACCACTGGAGTCCATTAAGGGTTTGGTGTCAGTTTATCTGTTCAGTCGTGATAAACATGGCTTGTCACATCCTTGCCTGTCTCCTGCACTCATGTTATATTTACCAACTTTCGCTTAAGGATGGGCTAAATAAAAGCCCAATTTCTCTGCCTTTTTGGGAAGTTTTGGGAAGTAATGTTCTAGACAGTGACCTGGATCTGAGTTTTCTACCTGACTTCTGCCTCACCCATAGAGTGCAGCAACAGGGAGGCAAGGGGCTGCTTTTCACCTACAGTCTGATTGCTTGCATCCATTTTCTCTATTAGTGTCTATTCGTAATAAGAGGAGCAGGAGCCACATGCATGAGGAGTACAGGAGAGGCTAGACTGCATTTATATGCATTCACAGTGCAGTGTTTCATTTCAGCCAAGCAGAATTCCCACCTATTTATTGCAGCAGATACGTCAATTACTGCTTAATAACAAACCCAGAGAGTTAAACTGGTAAATTATTCTCCAGCCAATGGAAAATCAGCATCTTCCATTGGCAGCTTTCCCTTTTATATGAGCATTTGCCAGAGCATGTTGCCTCTTGTAGGGCACAAGCTATCAGGTACTCCTTCTGAAGGACAGAGAGAAGAGAGCTGTTGGCTGAGCATTCCTCTTTTAGGATTGTGTTATTGTGCACAAAACCTTGTTAGAAAGGGCAAGTATCCATATCAGTGATGGAATCAGTAACATTAACATATCAGAAATATCTCCTGTGTCACTCTCAGCAGAAGATGAGACTGGAATAGAGAGGCTGGAAGAAACAAGAGCCAACAGAGGAAATATATTGTGTTTGCCGTTTGCAGAGTATTTCCTTTTGCAAGTCACCTTTGACACTTTGTTTGGAATCATCCTGGTATACAGCACCAGTTTCCCAAACAATGGTCTCTATACCTCACTTTCCCCACTGACAGATACTTCTGATTTAAGCAGGGCATGAGGCTGCAGAAGTACTTGGTGCAAGTATCTGTATGTTAGAGCTAAGTTGATCCTCACTGCTTATAGACATGATCCTACTGCACATCTTTCACCAGATTGAGTTTCTTTAAGTAGGAAACAATAAACATTACCCCTTTATTATAATAATTTTACTCTTATTTTGCTGCTATTGCCAGGGCTCTGGTAGAGTTAAAAACACAAAGGATTTGATGTACTTGGGTAAAAACTCACTGCACAAAATGGTGTTGCATTCCACAAGAGTGAAATCATTAATTTCTGGGTGGGAAGAAGAGTCTCCCTAGTCTTCTGTCACTGATCTGTGGACAGGCATCAAAGCCATGTACTGTCACCTCCAGAATGATTTGAAGTACTGCGAGCAAAATACATTAAAAATGTGTAAGCAAGCTTCAGCGAAACAGAACACTGCACTGTTCACCCAGCAATCATGTTCCTTAATTAACACCAATGTTTCTTTTTGGTTCACTTGGCTGTTCTCTGTCCTCAGTCTTACAGTTTTTCTATGTAATGTTGCTGCCTTTTCACTCATCCATGCTGGTTGTGTGTCTCCTGTTTTATAACAGTTGGACTCCAGTCCACCGATTTGTTAAAGAGACTGCCAGTTGCAGAAGTGATGCAGGAATTCACTCTGTACTGGTTGTCTGGTCACTGTTTCACCTTGACGATACAAACTGTACTTCTTGTCACAGATGCTTTTGAGAACACCATATTGGCCCAGACTAAATGTAATACCAGTTCCACCATGAGAACCGTACCTAGATCTGCTTCACAGACAGGTAAACAAAATTAAAACATTTCTCATCTCAGTTTGAGAGTGTAATATGACTTTATGATAATATTTACACTCTTTAACTTAAAGAGTTGTTTTTCTTTCAAGGAATATTATTTCCCAGGAAAGGAATAAGAGAACAAACTTGTGGCACCAGCAGGTATAGAAACAATGTCCCACATTCTGGTTTCCTGTAGGTCAGACAGAGCTGAAAATAATTATTTTAATTGATGTCAAAGAACTCAGATTGTGATCTGTGTTAGTTTACAGCTCATGATAAAGTATGCAGAACTTAGGCTACTCCTTAGTTTCTGAAGTCAGAATAGCAGTTTTCATGGAAGAGGAAGGCTGGTGCATATATTTGTAAGGAATCTTTGCTGTTCAGGTTTCTACCTTGGATGCTTTCTATAAAGAACAGTGACAAAAGATTACTGAAGCTCTGTTTAAGGGGGAAGTCTTTTTTTCTTTTGGTGTTTGTAGCTCAACCTGTGAATTTGAACTAATATTGCTGCAGCAGTTTGAA
Source organism: Psilopogon haemacephalus (assembly GCA_013396835.1). Lineage (NCBI taxonomy): Eukaryota > Metazoa > Chordata > Aves > Piciformes > Megalaimidae > Psilopogon > Psilopogon haemacephalus. The sequence goes on from VWZI01009962.1 coordinate 22,312, forward strand.
GTTAATTAGTATAAGTCTATTCTTTTACATTTAGACAGCTGCTGAAACTTTCCTGGTGTTGTTCAACTGATCCAGAATAAAGGGTTCAGCTCTCTATGCTGCATGGCTTGTCACTGAAATTGTCTCAAAACTCAGTTGGTGTAGACCTTGGCAGTGACACTCACAACTCAGGACTTGAAAGCTGCTTCAGAGGCTAGATTACACCTTGAAAAGTACGGATGACCTCACTGTTCCCGTAGGGTTATAACTGGAGTTGCTGCTCTGATGGAAGAAGGTCACTGCCTTTCTTGCTGCTTGGAGCAGTCACAGTCCTTATCTAAAATGAGGAAAAAGGGGCTGCAGACCTGCACAACCACATGTTGCACCAACCTGTCACCGGGAGGATGTGCATGGGGAGGGATTAAACAGATCAGTTTAAAAAAAAAAAATGTTTCTCCCAGATGAGATCCATTTTCCTGTTTATTCCCTGATCTGCCTGCCTTGGATTCTGTGTTTTCTCAGGCCAGGTTTTGCAGTGGGTTGTGAATGCTGGGTTATGCATAATCCCTCTGCATGGATAGGCAGGCATATGTGATTTGATTGACTCCATTCAGCTTGTTTCTGTCAGGGCTGTAAAACCCCTTGGTAGATGCAATGTCTGTTTCCTTCTAGCTGGACTGTAGTCATCTCTGTGAGAAAAGTGACAGGCTCCAAGTGTGAAGGAAAGTGTAGATCACAGTCACTGCCTGCACCAAAAAGGCTGAGTTACTTTTCCATCATGGGAGCCTCAGTCAGACAGGATTTAATAGGCCTCAGTCCGAAATTTCCTTTGGATAGTTCATCTGTGCAGGCCTTTGTAGGTAAAGAGGTTGTTGCGCTTGGGCTCAAAATGTCTCATTAAGTCCTTTCCACTGAGCTGGGGTGGTTTTGGGTGCAAAAGATGCAATAAGACTGCTAACAGCAGAAATATTAATGAGATGGTGGTCTTAGGTTGATGGTTGGACTCGATGATCTTAGAAGTCTTTTCTAACTGAAACAATTCTATGACTCTATGAGATCTTCTCTACTTAGCACCAAGGTTTGGTTGTCTTAGTGCCTTGTTCTTTACTCTGTCCCTTCCCGGCACTGCCAGCATGCTCCAGGGTGTAGTCTTGAGAAATTGCTCAGGTGGTAATATCTCCTTGGGTGTGAGATGGAGATAAGAAGTCAAGCAAAATTTAATGGCTTTGGACTTCAATTTGTAGGTAAAGATGTGAAGGTAAGCTGGGAACTGAATGATGTGTCTGAAAATCACCTCAGTAAAAGCTGTCATTTGCTGCTGCGCTCACTCTACAGAAGTACTCCTGGCCTTTGCTTTTTGCGCCTCCTGAACTGAAGGGGTTTAGCAGTGCTAAACACTCAAGGTATTGATGGGCATGCACACTGTGGCCACACAATGTGCCCTCCTACAAATGACAGCAAGTGGTACATGTTTTTAGTGACAGTGTATTTTTAATGTCAAAGTCAGGGAACAAACTGTAAAAAGGTACAAGCAATTCAGTAAGTGGAACACAAGTTCACTTCCCACTGTTTTTAAGAGACCAAATCTGAAAGAAGCTGATGACTGATAGCTAACTCTTTTTGGTTTATCTTCTTTGAAAAGGTTGGCCCAGCAGGCAAATGCCATCTCTAGACACATTTGAAGACTTTGAAGCCATCCCCTCCAGCACAGATGAACTCTCCAACTCTTCTGACTTGGAGGAAGAGACCAACCCTAACAATGTAATTCCTTATATTTGTCCTTTCCCAGTGCAACCTCTTATTCTCCAAATGTCACAATTTAACCTGCAAAGTTTGGGTTCATGCTAGCCTTAAACTCATGGATGTGTGGGAGTACAGAAGGTGGGAATTTGCTTTACCTGTTACAGAAGTGAGGGAAAACTCTGAGCCTTTAAAAAAAAAGTAATTTCCTACTTTTCCAGATAACCTAACCTGGTGCCACAAACCCAATTTGTCTATCAGAATAATGGCTGGCCAGTTAATGGCACAGTTCTGCCCTAGGTTTGAATAATATTTAACCTGGGCATGATAAAGGGAATAGAGAGTGACACAATTTTCTACAGAAGAAATCTCTGACATCTTGAAATACCTAATCCAATATTTAACTAAACTCCCTCTCTCTTGCACGCTGTTCTTTCATCCATAGTGCATATTTCTGATCCATTTTTTTTCATTCATTTTAGGGGACCAATCTTTTTCGGGTAGAAGGCAGCTTTGACAGCTGTTTCCCAGATTCTTTTACACTTGAGGATGGAGATTTAGTACAGTTTGTGCAGGAAGGAGAGAATGGTCAATGGTAAGTACAGCAGAATAAGATGCCGAGAATGTCAAAGCTCTTCAAAAGCAATCCAAATCTTCTCACCACACTGACCACTATTAAAGAGGCAGTGGGAAGCACGAGCACACAAGCAGCTTTGGTTAATTCCACCTAGTTGACTTTCATCCCAGATGGTAGTGACATGAGGCTCAAAAGGACAGAAGTTTGCATAAAGTAAATGAAGGTGAATATTTGGACTTTTGACACCTTCTGGCCAGAAGGGTAACTTCAAAGGCAGCACCCTGCCATAGAATAGATCAATAAAATCCCATGCCTTCCACCAAGCTGCAGCAGAGAACCAGAGAGTATTTTTAGTTCCAAAGACTTCATATAGACGTAAGATATGATTGACAAAGTGGAATGAACCTGGCACCCTTGAGCTCACATATATTTTGGTGTGTTTATTCTGTCCTGCTGACAAGTGTTAGGAACAGACCTGGCTGTACACCTGAATTGTCCTTCCATGTGTAATGTAGAAGAAGATTTGATCTCCTTGAAGTGCTCAGGCAGTCAGACCATTCACTCAGAACTGACAAGCAGCTGAGATGGCAGCAACTCCCATAGTGTGAAGTAGGTGGGAAGTGAGCTCAACTCATCTATTCTGGATGGTATTTACAGCGCAGTGGATGGACAGTATGAAAGATTAATTTTCTTTAACTCTGAGTTTGACCCAGAATCTCAAGCACAGGCCAAGGCCACTGATTCCTTGTCTCTTGCTTCCAAGTGAGCTTGATCTGGGATACTGCATCACCATCTGACAGTGCTGAAATATTGTCACCTGTAGGACTGCCTCGGGGTCTTCTGCCTCCTTCCTTTGTTTAGGCAATAGCTGCCCAATGCACACTTCTAAGAAACACAGCCCAGGGAAAGAGAACATAGGGAATTCACTGCTGTTCTCTGAATTTCAGGTTAGTGAAGAAACTGGTTTCTGAGAAAAGTGACTGGGTTCCTTCCAGTATATTGCATCCAGCAGAGGGGGACAGTAACAACATAATTAAGAACAGCAATACAGGTAATACAGAAAATGTGTGGCTGGCATTTAATTTAATTTAAAAAAAAAATTATACTGAAAAAGGATGTGACAAGCATTGCACTTTATGTATTGAAGTACTGAGCCTAAGTGTCTGTGCTGTGGCCACTGTTGAGGTGGCTGAGCTAGCCTGGAATTTGGTGCTGTGGTTGTCAGAGCTTGTTAGGCACAGCAGCTTACCTTGGTATGGTTTAACTGTTTTGCCCTTTGTGGGCAGAGATTGGATCTCCCACCAAACTCCTGTGGCTACTGGGTTCCAGGCTGACTGCTTTAATGTTAACCCAAGAATGTCATAAGGCAGGGTGTGTTTGTGTTTCAACATCAAGAGAGTGTCCTGACACAGGTAGCGTCTGGATTTAGATCAGCATCGAGGCTGTGGTTCTGGTTTAGGTTTGAAAACATTAAAATCTCTGCTTTCATAATATTTCACTGCTGGCTCCAAAGCTAGAGAAAGGGCTGCTCTGGGAAGATTTCAGCCAAATCAACACTGAAAGTTATCCTTAGTCCAGCTTTAGTTCTGACCTAACACACAAACAGGTTGCACTGGAGAAGATGAATCACAGCAACTCTGCAGATGAAAGATTTCCAATTTCAGATTAATTTTCACTCATCCTTAAGTACAATATACCAAAATGTGTCCTGCTTTTCTTCTGGTAACAGAAGAAAGCAGAATATGGCACAGCCATTCCCTGGGAGCCTGCAGCAGGGAGCAACCAGGATTATATCCCAAAATGCTGCTTTATTTTGATTTTTTTTTTTTTGTCAGTTTGTTAAACTGGAGGAAAACATTTCTGAAAGGTAAGCAGGATTCTTTGCTGTGGCTTAAAGGGAGGTTGGTAATTGCTGCTCCTTCAGCTACACAGCAGGTCTTCACCCTCAGTGCCTGACTATGGCCCTCGTTTCTTTGGCATGCCTAATACTTCTAAACAAAAATAAAGCCACACACACATTAAGTTATTTATATGCCAAAAGGGCTTCCCTTGCCTTTGGTGGAGGAATTAGGGGAGCAGCAGAATTGTGACTTCTTTTTTTTTTTTTTTTAATTTCTGGTTTGTAACAATGAACTTGAAGACTGTAGATGGGAAATCCTTTAGATGTGTTGTAGTGACAATGCCCATGTCCTCCTTTTCAGACACGTACAACGATTCCTGCAGTACGGCCTCAGTAGAGTCAGACACCAAGGAGAGTGAGGTGGCCAAAAGCTTCCCAGCAGAACAGAAGGCTGGCAGATGAATAGCAGGAGCAGCCTTTCTCAAGACCTCATCCATCTCTGTTTATTTTAGGTGGACACTAGATTGAAGTTGCCTTTTCTCACAAGCTCTGAAGTTCATAATTCACTAAAACTTTGTCAGCACGAACAGATGAGAACTGTGCTGTCCACCTGGCAAGCTGGGAAAAACAAACTTGAAAGAAGCATCAAAACATCCAGAAAGCATCAAAGTCCACCTTCAGTATTAGAGGAGGAAAATACTTCTCATATTTATAATCAAACTGTTTCAGAAGATGTGGCCTAAATTAGGTCGACAGCAGAGCTGGAGTTACTATGCACGCACCTTTTGACAACTTTGCTTGAACACTGAGTTACTGCAGAGGAGCACATGCATGGTTTTGAGTTCTTGCTCTACCATGGGGTCACCTGGAGGTTTTTCCATTTGCTTGCCTCTGGCTGTGCCTTCCTCACCCTCCTTAATTCCAGCTAATGCATCACAAATGTGCCCTTTTTGCTGATGGTCAACACCAAAAACATCTCCTTTTAGGGTGGCTGTGGAAAAGAAACTTCTGACATGGACCATCAGAGAGGTTTCACACAGCAATGATCTGACTGGTTTTGCTATGGTGCAGTGAACGACCTGCTGCATACAGGAATGATGCAGGTGGCAACTCCTAGTTATGAGATGGAGGTGCAGGGCTTAGCAGGGAAGCAAAGACGTGTGACAGCTACTGTGACAAAGAACATTTTGAACTCTTTTTACAATAGAAGTCATTCCCCTGCCCCTCTGCAGTCTGTGGTTGCTGGATCACAATCCTCTGCATTTGGTGCCCAGAATTCAATTGAATGCCATTTAATGTCACTTGTTGGAGTAGACTGCATGCTTTCTTTGTGTGCTAGACTATGGAGTAGATACATTTCACCCCCCATTTGGAATACACATTGCAAATAGGCAGTGAGCATTAGATGCTCCAATGAGTGGATAAAATGTTGTTGTTAAATATTTCTTTCCAGGACGTTTGATTAAAGGACTGTACCAAATCTCTGCCACATAAGGATGTAATGCATAATATAGATTGATTACAGGTGTTGTTATTGCTACACAAGCCATTAACTCATTTAGAGCAGCTGGTAAGGCATGAAGGGGTTTTTTTTGGTGGTAATTGGGTCTTAGGTCCCACAAAAGGTGCTAATACTTTAGTAAAGATAAGTATTGACTAAGGGTTGCAGACTAGCAAAGATCAGCCTGGTAAAAAATGACTCCGGAAGCTTAAGAGTGAGTGATTAGCTTTCACTATTAGAGATTCTTTTGTTTAACCCTTGAGACTAGTGGTGCTCCATGTAAATAACAAAGGGGACATGAGCAATGAAAATGGAGATGAAGCAAACCCCAAACCCACTCTTTAGTAATTGGGCCTCTGAGCAAAACAGTAGGAGTCTGTATCAGATCTGCTGTCCTCTTTGCAGGGTCCTGAATGCTTTTCTTTTGTGTCTCAGTGAAGGCTGGCCTTGTAAGCAAGTTAGTGTGTGAGTCAGGATAGCTGTGAAGCAGATGCATAGTCCCAGTCAGGAAAAAACCTTGGAGGAGGTAAAGGCTTATTCAGGTTTTCCTTGCCTTTGGAGACTTATTAGTTAGTTTTGAGTTGCACTGTGGTGTCATGGGTCTTCTAACCCTCAATATATAAATTATCTGTGAATATTTTCCATTCTTGATTAAAGGACCTGATTGTTCTGTACCTTGTTGGAAGATAATTTGGTCCTACAGAGATAAGAGCTCCTCTGGTTTATGCTGGTCATTTACCTTCAAAATGACATGCAGGCTTTCAGGAGCATGAATCCTGTTAGGCTGGTGTAGTTGTGAGCATCTTGAGGGAGGAACTGTTTCCCTGCAGTCCCCTAAGGAAATATGCAATGACATTTTCCTGTAGTGCAATTATTTTATCCTCTCCTGAAGATGATTTCAGTTTTCTTTCTTTGTTACCTTCAGTAAATTTTTGCACGGCCTGGTAGCAGTGCTTCTGTCTACTCCTGGCCTAAGCATAGGAGAGGAAAAGGGTAGGAAGCTTTAATTGCACATTAATAAATATAGTAAGCTTTGTGTGTATGTGTGTGTGTCTGAGAGAGATATGGAGAAGGGTTACCCTGGGCATACAAGACTGCCAAAACTAGGAGTTGTGACGCTGCTGACAGATGGAAAGATGCAAACCTTCACTTTGGAGTTTCTTTGAAGGAATCTCATTCACTCTAATGGTGAAATGGCTGTTTCAGCTGAAGATGGGAAAAACAGGTATTTTCATTTCAGTCCATTTCCTACCTCTGCTGTGTGCAGGGTGACCGTGTGCTAGTCCTGTATCTCCTGCTGCCTCTGCATCTTCCTGTAAAATGTTAGCTGTTGAATTTCTCATGTCAGGGACCCTCCAGGGGGAGAGCAAAGCATCCAACCCCCTATGTCCTGCTGTGCCTTCCACGAGTGTCAGTGTTGGCATCCTGTGGGACAGTCTACAGCTGGAGCAGGGAAGAGGATTGCTGCAGAAGTGTTTCCTCTCTCCTAGTTCAGCATCTTGTCATGACAACTTCAAAGGTATGGGCTGGATGATAACAATTCAACTCTCTGCTTTGCTTTTGAAAACAACATATTATTTATTTTGGTGTGCAAAATCTCATGCTTTATTCTGTTGGACCAAAGTTTAAATTACTTTTGCACAGTTAATATCTTGAGGATGTAAATCACTGCAGCAGTGGTGCAGCACTCCAGTCTCAGTGGTGTTTGGGAGCTGATCATATCACAGCTGTCCTCAGACATTACTGAACCTAAGGAGGGGGCCCGCATTGTCTTCAACCTTCCTACAAAACTGGCAAGCCAAAGGCTGCTTCTGTCTTCATGTCCCAAACTCGGACTGTACTGCAACCACTGCAGCTGCTGCTGGTGAGTAACTGGGGCCCTTTCACAGATTCACAGAATGGTGGGGGTTGGAAGGGACCTCTGAAGATTATCTCGTCCAGCGCCCCTGATAAAGCAAGTTCACTTACAGCAGGTTGCACAGGGTTGCATCTAAGCAGGTTGTGACTGGAGACACCCCAACCTCTCTGGGCAGCCTGTTCAGTGCTTTGCTTGGCTGATGCCTGTGGTGCATATGTCAGTGAGACAGTGCCACACTGCTGGGTTTGAATGAAGTTCAGTGACAGAACAGGCTGCTGACAAGAGAAGCTGACAAGAAGTAACTTTCTGCCTTTGCTGACAATACAAACTTGGGTTTAATGACTTTTTTTTTTTAGTAGTAGTAGACAGGATAGTCTTTTAATTAGTGTATTTCTGTCAAGAAAGATGATAATTAAGGGAATGACTCTCCATATACAGTCTAGGGTATGATTAGGTAATGTTCCACAAGAGTAGTGTGTATGTTAAGGTAAACTTATTTCGTAGGCAGGTCTTTGATACCATCATTTTCAGGTAGATGGACCTAAAAATCATAGGTTTCAAATATGGATAGAGTTTCAGTGTTGTTTGGAGATGAAGTAGTGACCAGAAAGTGATTTAAAAGTAATGGTTGCCATTAAGTTTCAGTCGTAGAAGAGAAAGGTCCAAGGTAAATCTAAGCTGTAGCAGCATTCATGGTTGAGCATTGTGCCCTTGCTGCTTGACCAGCAAATTCATGCCAGTTGCCTGGCTGTTCTCTCGGGGTCCAGACTAGTGAGACCAGCCCTCCAGGGGGATGTTTTGACTGGGGTTTCTTCCCTTTGCTCTGCTGCCACCCTCTGTAAAACTTGGAGTAACTTCACATCCTCAGAGCTCTGCACACTGCTCAGTTGTGTGTAGTTGGGTGACAGACTCCTTCCTTACTGGCACCAATGACAAACAGATAGGCAGCTGCCAGGATATCTTCAGTCTTGCCGGTCTAAAATATAATCTGGCTTGGTCCTCTCATTCTGTCATGTCTAACACCACTGAGTGGAGGATCAGACCAGTAGTCATTGTCTTGATCACAAATGGCTGCAGCCAAACCATGTCTGAACACCGGCTTTTCTTGCCAGTGACAACAAAGCTCTGTGTGTGTGTGTGTGTCTAATATTCTGGTTGTGTATGTGATGAAAGCCATTTTACTATCCATAATTTTGTTAGATTCTTGAGATTTCAAAAAGGAATGGGTATGAGAAGCCACGGTCTTCCTTCCCAAAAATCCTCAAGGCCTGACTTCAAAGATACATATATATATATATATGATTAGAAATATATAAGAAGAAGAAAAAAGAGCCAAATTGTTTATTTCTTCTTGCAGCTGGAGCTGAAATAGCTGCTAAGATTTCCTTCCCCCCCTCCCTCTCCCCCAGTTGAGAATTGGTACAGTTTGTTTTTCTTATATATTTTCCATGGTGTTGATAATGATGTATTTGTATATTGTGACTGATGAGAGATAATCAGAAAGGGAAAGAACACATAATTACCTGTGCTTCTTTTCCAGTTGAGACAGAATGTATGGATTTATTACAAGAGGGAAAAAAAAAAAAAAAAAGTGTGCAAATGAACTTCCTGTAATTAGGCCATTCTGACCTGTGTAGAATCACACTTTGTTTGAAATTTATAAAAATTATACCTAGTACAAAACGTTGTGGTCGTTGTCTCTCTGTGAAGTAACAAGTCAATGAACTTTCTTTAAAAATAAAGTATCCCTACAGGCACATCATCACAAGTGGGAAAAATCCACACATCTGCCAAGTACCACACATCACAAAAGGCACAGTGGCTTTTTTCCTTTACCTGTCTCCCTCAGTCATATTCCTGAACCCTTGGGACTCTTAACAGAGTGCAAGGATTCACATAGCCACCTTGGATTCGTGTATGTGAGGAAGGGAGTTGTGGGAGAACTTTATTATAGCTGGCTCTAAGATATCTGCATATCTCAAACTGCACCAGGGCAGGTTTAGGCTGGATGCTAGGAAAAAAATTCTAAACTGAAAGAGTGATTCCCCATTGGAATGGGCTGCCCAGGGAGGTGGTGGAGTCACCAGTCCTGGGGATATTTAAGAGGAGGTTGGATGAGGCACTTAGTGCTATGGTTTAGTTAATTAGAAGGGTTAGGTGATAGGTGTGATTCTGTGATCTTTGGCTACCAGTGCTTTATTGGAGAGTGCTGACTGACCCAAACGGATCACAGAATCATAGAATGTCAGGAGCTGGAAGGGACTTCAAAAGATCATCCAGTTCAATCCCCTGCCAGAGCAGGATCACCAATTCCAGGCCGTACAGGAACATATCCAGGCAGGTTTTGACTATCTCCAGAAAGGGAGACTCCACAACTCCCCTGGGCAGCCTGTTCCAGTGTTCCGATGTTGTGGATAGTGTAGGACAAGCAGGTTAAAAGAAGGCTATAGAAACTATGCAATTATAGAGGACAAAATTAATTTGGACTCATTTCAGCCAGTATCAAGATTTCTTCAAAGATAAAGCTCACCTCTCTTGAGTTTTCAAGTAATTTGCCTTATCATGTTACTGCAGTGCAAGACTGGTATGAGAAAATGAAGAATCAGGACCACGCCAGATCCCAATGTGGTGCTTGCTTTGGGAATAAAGCAAGCCCCACGGCAAAGGCCCAGGGCTGCAAATCCAGCCACATGTGAGCAGCAGTAACGTTCTCCTCTTGCAGGTCTCTAGCGTGCAGCTACGCTTGCCAGGACTTGCCTGTGCAGCTCCTGTCCCAGCTTGGCGTGGTTTGCAAGAGGCACTTCACCTGAGGTAGGTGGAGCATTGCTGTTCGCTGAGGAGCGCGTTTAGATTCACCGCTCATGGTGAGCCAGCGCAGACGCTCCACCTTCCACAAGCTCACTCCTTTGAGCAGAACTGAATCAGACAGCAAAAGCTGCTGACAGTCTCCAGCTGGGATCAGAGCCTTTGTTCAGCCCCATCTCACGTGTAGCAGGTGCTCTGCAGAAATAGCTCAAGATCACAACTCTTCTTTTGTTCCTTAAGAGTTTAGCCCTAAAGAAAGTGCTTTTCAATGTACTGATTTTACAGGTTGTAACCCTCCACTGTGGTGCAGCTGCATTCTGCACCAGCTCACCAAAACCAGAGAGAGATTCATAGAGCTATATGTGGCCTTCAAAGCCGCAGGTCTCAGCAACAGAGCGAGAGCCTGTCCTCCACCCCAGTTAGCCCAGCAGTTCCTTCTGTTTTCACTTTCTTTCCTAACCATAATTTATTTCCTTCTGCAGTAGTTTACAGACAAGAAGCATCGGTCTCACCCCCCTCTCCACCTCCTTTCCAGCCATGTGACTGAGCACTCCCTGCATCAAGTCAAACTTTTCAGTCCCCAGGACGCTTTGATTTCCTTTCTGCTGGCTCCACGGCGAGACGCATCTCTCAAAGCTGCAGCCGTGCTGGCCATGGAGGGGAGCACACAACAGTTCATCTTGCTGACCTTCACCTGTGGTGAGTAACATTCTTCACCGTTTCTATCAGGAAAACGAGGTAGGCTGTGCTGCTTTTGTTTCCTCTCTGTGTCAGGACAGCACCTAACAGACTGGAGAATTTAAATAGTTTTGTTGCCAACACCAGGAGTGGTTTTACTAAAGTCTCACCGGTTACAAATAACCACATTTAATTGCCGTTGGTACAGACTTAGCCTGATGTTTTCCTGTGTATTTTCCCTTGCACTCCGGTGACAAGCTGTGTGTGATAGAGTCAGCTCGAAATAGGACAAGAGACGGACATTTGGGGGTGTGTTTTCATAATTAAAAATAACTTTGAGAACAGCAGAACTGACAGAAAGTCTCCAGTGAGACAAGCAGAAGAAAAACTAAGGAAGCATTACTTGAGTAATCTGTCTGCATTGCAAGATGCAGAGCATGATCAGGAAAGCAGGTGTGATGTAGGGGAGCTTGGAGAAGGCAGCCCAGGGCTTATCTCAGCAACAAAGTCACTGTTCTATTTTTAATGCTGCTCTGTCAAAATCTGTGGAGCCAGCCTGGTCAAGGATGTGTCCCAGCATGTTGTCATCCCTCAGCACCTGCAGCAATACAAATTCTGCCAGGTGAAGAACGACAGAATGTGATCTAACCCATGTAATGGCTAAAGGTTTGAGCTTGCTGGTGATTGCTGTGATATGTTTTGCCATAAGCATACAGAAGGATCCCGGGGTAAAAATTCCCATCCCTCTTACAGTGCAATGAGCAGGGAAATAGCCCAGGGACTTGACAATCTCTTCTGCTGTTGCTGCTCTGCTTTCTCACACTCACTTCATAGACAGAGTCTGCTGGAATAGCCCCAAAACAGACACATAAAAGGAGGGCAAGATCAGACTGAGAGAAGGAACACTAATAACCCAGTGGTCAGCACAGAGCCTTTTTGAGCAGAAAGAACTTATTTCCTCAGTTACTTGTCCATTTTTGATCATTCCTTTAATAAGGAATGATGTTACGATGTTTTATTCATGCCACAAAGTCGAGTCTTTCTGTGCAGATATGGAATTAAATATAATGAGAGTTTAGGGTATAAAGGTCTAATGTGTTGGAGGTTTAAGAAACTGCTCCTGTGTTGGAGGGCACCCGTGACAGTCCTGAAGCTGCTCAGAAAATCTTGGTGCTTTCCCAGTTCCTCAGGGACTCAAAACAAAGAAGCCAGAGCTGGACAGGGAATTTTTCCAGTAATCATAGGAGCTGGGTCAGGTTTTTGTGCCCACACAAAATCAGCCAGCTAAACATGAGCATTTCTTCAGGGCAGAATAAAGCAGAACATACTGCTGGTGGCTGAGCAGCATGAATGTGTGGTTAGACAAGAAGGTTAAAGCTCCACAGCAAGAGGTTTATTTCCCTCGCCCCATTACAGGGGTGCTGCACTTCCCACTGTAATTCCTAGGAGCAGAGCCACGACATTCCTTTCCTGGCATTGACTGAAACTTGTCACTAAAGCATGACAGTGGGAGCTCCAGCAGATTTCTGAGACCTAACCTGACCCTTTTCTGAGAGGTTTGTCCTGGAGGCTTGCTGGGCAGAATCACGACTCACAGCATTTGCACAACTCTGAAGCCAAGGTGAGGTGAGGAGATTACAGCTGCTTGCCCCAGGAAAGTATGCCCTAAGGAGCACACATCCTTCCAGCAAAATGTTGACTATATGAAGTTTTGAGCTGGCTGCATAGGGAATAACCAAAGGAGACTAACAGGGATGCATAACTGCAGTTCTTCATTGTTCTGTGATGCCTTTTGCTGGCAGAGCTGTGAAAAACGCTGTGGTGGCAGCAGTCATGCAGGTAGCTCTTTTGCTGAGCTTGCCAAGAGGCAATGCTGAGGACATCAGGGTGAAGTCTCCCAGGCCTTAGCTCACAGACCCACCTTCCCCTTTGCACAGCAAAGCTACCAAACTACCTCCAGCAGACATCCAAGAAGAGCCAAGACCATGAGCAATCCTCACTCATCCATGGGAGCTCATGTAGCCAAATGCCTTTTGAGAAGACAGCTCAAACCAACAGGTTTAGCAGCATGGCTATGCCCTGACAGAAGCTCCAAAATGCTCAGGAGAGCTGTGGGAGGCTGGAGGAGCAATCTGGCAGGTCACCTGGTGAGCACAAACTATGGGCTACATTTGTGACTTTACCTCTCAGTGACCCTGTCAGGCTGAATGCTTCTGTAATGAAAAAAAAAAAAAAAAAAGGTTGAAATGACCTTTTGGAGAAAATGATGTTTCCTTCTAAAGGTATGGGTGGCATCCAAATGTCAGTGAAAAAGTGTTTCTCTCTGTGTCTGTAAGACAAGCATTATCTGGGCAGTAATTCAAACCAATCAGTTAACTAAAAGATTGGTGCAAATGTAAATATGGGTTGCTTTCCAAACTTATAAGGGGAAAAAGAGTGAAAATTGCAATGTCTTTGTTATTGTTTTTTGGGGTTGTTTGGTTATACTGTGCCAAGACAATCAGATGCAACCAACTAGAGCATGGCAACTGCTCTTATTTTCCCTTGGTACGCAGAGAAGGATATAACTTATTTTCTTTTCAGCTCTGCCAGCAGGTGTGGTAAAGTCTAGGGGGATGTGAGATAATTAACCAAAATATCCTATTAATTATGGCATTTTTTGGTTCCTTCTGATAAAAATCAGAGTCAGAGTGATTTATCTTTTCAACTGTAGCAAATTGCACTTCCTTGATAGTGTGGCAGTCAGGAGGACTCTCCATAACTTTTCTCCACTCCCTCTATCTGCAGCACAGAGGTGAAGCTCAGGCAACTTTAGGAATATGAAGTATATAGCTACATTTTTGCTCTTTTCTAGCATAGCCATTTTTAAGGGAGAACTGTGGTGTGGGTTCAGATCTATACATCTGTTCTGATTTTTTTGATTTTGATTCTGAAATGGATTCAAAACTCAGTAGTTTTTATTATTCTTACTTGGTTTTTGCATGTATCCTGAAATGATGAGATTTTGTGAATCCAGCTACCATTGCAAAGCTCTGTTCTTGCTGGGTGAAAATAAAATAATGAAGAAGAGCTTGTGACTTTTCAGCCATTCCCACTCTGAACATGCCTCTGGTCTTAACTGATTCTAAAATTGGAATCTCTGCAAGCTGCCTGCCACAAAACTTTGACAGATATTAATGAGAAATTTATTTGGAAGAATGAGAGTGCACAATAATATTCTCAGACAACGTGTGGCATCCTCCGGAGCTGTATTGCTAGAGATACGAGCTGTCCTGGACTTCTGGGTGTCTTCTGTCTCCAAACTGGAGAATTCAGCTCTATCTTCTAGCCAGTTTATGCAGTAAATCATTTAGCAATGCCCAGATCTTCATGCAGGTCAATAAATTCATGTATGCCTGTGAGTTCCGATTTCTTATAGCTTGACTTTTACTTCATAGAGTCCTGTTGCCTACTCAGAAGCAGTGACAAGCAGAGTTGTGACCTTCACCTCTTCTTCAACCTACCTTTCCCACTTTTTCTTCACTTCATTATTTATATTTATGAGGCGGATATTTTCTTTTCAGTTCTACAAGGAACCTGTTTCTGAAACTTTTATAAGATGGAAATGTAATTCTGGTGCTCTGTTTTCAGATGTGGTTCAAAACACCTCTGTGGAGCTGTACCATGAAATTTGTTTCTCATTGCTGAAAGCCCATCACTGAGAGGTCTGGTCTTTCCTTGTTTGGAGCATCCCCCTGGGGACCGTCCAGGAGGAAGAATTTCAGGGTTCAAGCTGCTATGGCTACCACAAACCCATAAAGAAAGTATCTGGAATTTCCTTCTCCTAGTCTATTGTCAATCACTGCAAGAGCATTACCTTGCCTCACTTCCCTCACACACATACACACACACACACACAAGTGTTTTCTTTGCCCATGCTTTGTTGAAGTGGTCAACCACGCCTTTGCCTGTTACTGCATTCCTTGCATCCAGCAAATCTTGCTGTACTACTTCCTTCAAGGGAATTCTTGTGCTGCGTGGGGACTGCACAAGTTCTGCTCACATCTCTGCCATCCACTGGCTCCTTCAGCTGTAAAAACAGTGTGTGGGGAGCTGGGAGCCCACGTGCTTTCACTGCAGGGGTGTGACGATTGAGGGAGTGGAGAAAAGTTATGGAGAGTCCTCCTGGAGGAGAGCAGATTTAGACTGGAAATGAGAAAGCAATTCTTTACAGTAAGGGTTGTGTGACACTGGAACAGGTTGCTCAAGGAGGTTGTGGATGCCCCCTCCCTGGAGATGTTCAAAGCCAGGCTGGATAAGGCCTTGAGCAGCCCAGTCTCGGGAAAGATGTCCCTACCCGTGGAAAGGGGGTTAGAACCAGATGATATTTAAGGTCCCTTCCAGGCCTGTTCTGTGATTCTATGTCTTCTTCCACTCTCCTATAATGACAGGAGCCAAATGAAAAATAAAATCACATCACCCATTTGGTAACAAACCCACTGCAGTTATGTTGTGGCTATCAATTGAAATGTTAAAATAAAGGCCTCTACTGACTTGTTTCTTTGCAGCATTTTCCTTCTGCTTTGCTGAAGTGGCCTTGGGGGTTGAAGTGTCTCCAGAAACCACACCCTTACACCATAGGGCTGCTTCTGCTCAGCCACTTTCCTTTTATCAGTCTTCATCCCTTCAAGGCACCACAGTTCATTTTACCAGCACAGGCTCTCTTGAAACAACACCCATAAGCCATAGAACAACTGTGCAGACAGCAGGCCAGCACCAGATAACAGCACCAGGTCATCACACAACCTCCAAGGCAGGAGCAACCACCACGCAAGTGACCAAGCAGAACTCTACATCAGCAGACAACACAACAGCAGATGGTGAGGCTCCAACCCAGGCAATGGAGACAGTTGCACCTACAGTGAAGAGCATAACCACGTACTCCGTGTCCTCAGACAAGCAAGCCAGAAGGCACTCAAGCACAGAAAGTACAGTGGCAGCCACAAACACAATGATAAACAACACAACAAATACACAAACAACAGCTGCTGCCCTAACTACTACAGCCATCTCCATGCAAACTGTAAAGCCCACCAGAGGGTCAGGAAATCAAACGACAGCATCTAGGAGTCCAACAACCATATCCATGACCAACACAACAACCATTCATCCTGAGACTCAGACAACCATCCCATCAACTACAATGACAGTGAGACCCACTCTTGCACCACAGCCTTCCTCCATCCCCACTGGCACGTACATAATATCCAATGGGACCAGGACTTGCATCAAAATGGTCGTGGGTTTGCAACTGATGGCTCAAAATACACAGAAGGTGAGGTGAAAGTACTCCAAGGCTGAGGTTTGTAATGTCTGTTTCTTTGCTAGCTGAAATTTGTTCTTCTCTCAAAGCGACTTTCAGAAGCTAGCTCGTATGGTAAAATAAGCATCTTGCTACCAGTCCAAGGTCTTTTCTCATCTCAGCTGCTGTACTCTGGCTTGTATGATGATGTCAGTGGGACATACTACTGTGTTCTCATTTCACTCATGTCTGTATGGCAGCATAGTGGCAGGGGTAAATGAGCCTTCAGTGTTATTTTTTTTTTTCCCCAAAATGGGTGAGTAGTTAAAATCAGAATTGACTTCAGTGAAGGAATTGACATGGAGAGATGCAAAAAATTGTCAGTTCACAAATTTGAATTCAGAGGTGTGTTGTCTGGATGCAAGGAGATTTTAGGATCACAGGAAATGCCAGGCTGGAGCTGGGGATCTGGTACCCTCTCCTCACAGTGATCCACTGTGAATGATCAGGCAAAAGACATTACAAAACCCCAAATAGTGGTTATGTCCTTCAGACTTAGGGTTTTGTAGGCTACATTAATACAACATGTGGGTTTACATCTTCAGGCTGTGGAGTTCGTATAATTTGAGCTATCCTTATTACAAATCCAAATATTCCTGTTTGAGATCTGAGTATTTCAAACAAGGGATGAGTATCTAATTTTGCTGAAAGTAGTGTTCATCTCTCATCCTGGTGGAAGCCAGGCCAGAAGCATGATTCCCAACCTCACCAGCCCACAGGGAGATGTTTATTAGAAAAGTAAGTTGTGTCTGAGATGAGACTGAAGGAGGGCTGCAGAGTTCTCTTTTCAGTGTGGGCTGGTAGACAATAGAAATGAACTGTGGAGGGCATAATGAGGAGGCCAGGGTGTTCTGAAGAGCAACACATGTTTAAGCCAATCCAATCCCTGCCTGCCTCTGTCTTAATCTTTCCTCTCCCTTCAGGCACACATTCCTACTGCTCCCACTTATAGAATGAGTACTGGTCTTCACCTGAATTATATCAGTTGATTGAATGAGCAGAAAACAATTATTTTCTGCCAGCTTAATACACCAGAACAGCTCAGTGAGCTGTCAGATGAGTGCTTTATGGTTTATGAGCAGGGAATGACCCTGGCAGAGAGCAATTAGGCTGCTGCAACCACTGACATGGGGTACAGACAACACTAGAACAACAGACAAACAACACGATTGCTATAAATTTCTCTGTATTTCTTCTTAAGTTTCCCCTCTCTTCTTCATCAGCAGCCCTGCAATGTCTCTTCTCTCTACAGAAGCGGATGGAGAATGTGGTTGTCAACCCCAATGCAACACTGACATCTGGAAGCTGTGGGACGATGCAGTCTGAGCTAAACATAACTTTCAGTGGAGGATTTGTAAACTTCACCTTTGTAAAGGTAGTCATTGCATTTAGAGGAAAGGAATGTTTGGTATTGGGGAGCTGGAACTTAGGCTGTCCTTGATCCAGCTTGTGCTGTAAGAAAAGGCCTTGCGTCCACCTCTGTCTTAGCCTTCCACTTGTGCGTAAGACACTATTACTCCTGTCATTCCCAAGAGTCATAGAATCTTAGGGGTTGGAAGGGATCTCTAAAGATTGAGTCCAACCCCCCTGCCAAAGCAGTATCACCTAGGGCAGGCCACACAGGAACACATCCAGATGGGTTTTGAAATCTCCAAAGACGACTTCACACAACCTCTCTGGGCAGCCTTCTCCAGTGCCACATCACCCTCACTGTAAAGAAGTTTCTCCTCATGTTGAGGTGGAACCTCCTGTGTTCTTGCTTGTACCAGTTGTTCCTTGTCATACTACTGGGCACCACTGAAAAGAGACTGACACCTTCATCTCGACACTCACCTCTCAAGTATTTATAGATGTTGATAAGATCCCCTCTCAGCCTCCTTTTCTCAAGATTAAACAGTCACAATTTTCTCAGTCTTTCTTCATAGGTAAGATGTTCAAGTCCCTTAATTATCATTGTAGCTCTCTGTTGGACTCTCTCTAGCAGATCCTTGTCTCTCTTGAACTGGAGAGCCCAAAACTCAATACAGTGTTCCAGGTGTGGTCTCACCAGGGCAGAATAGAGAGGGAGAACCTCCCTAGACATTCAAGTTGGAGAAAGTCTTTGGAGGGCACCTGATCTGACACCCTGCTCAGAGCAGGTCTAACTTCAATGTCAAATCAGGTCTCCTCTATTTGAACTTTCAGCTTGGTTCATGCAATGAAGGGTAAGAGCAGTGCCTTGCTATCCTTTGACAGAAAGTGCTGAAGAACACCATGTCTATAAATAGCATCAGGCAAAATCTGAGTCTTGTTTTTACACAAGTAAAAATCTGGTGGGAGGGGAGGCTGCCTCTGCTGCTTGCACTCGAGCAGAACACAGGGAGGGGGTTTACAGTGAGTCCCTGTGCAGCAGCGTGGGGTATGTGCCAGGAGCTCTGACTCAATACCAAGTTGCTCTTACAAAATGATGTCTCAGAGACCACCTGAGTGCAGGTGAGGTTAGCTATTTGCTTCCCATAAGAGCCAAGCATCACAACTGTCCTGCCAGCAGCCAGCTGTGGTTGTTAAATCCAGGGGTAGCCTGTGCTGTTGTAAGTGCCCAGGAGCTGCAGCACATTCACAGCTGAAGCAGGCTAATTTCATCTAATTTCGCTGTGGAAAATTCCAAACAAGCAAAGTACAACAAAATTGTAGATAAGTGCCCTTAAAATGCACCACACCAGGGAGACTTATAAGTACACACAGAAACTTGGGCAAGAGAGAGGCCTTGCTTACATGGTGGGAAAATTACCTTTCTTTTTGGCTGTTGGTACCATGTTGCCTCCTGGGAGCACATTGTATGTGGATGAGGCTTTAATAGAAACCACCAAGATATTCTAGCCACAGGAGAAAACTGCTGAGTGCAGCCTCCCTCTTGCTTCCCAGACACTTAGACAGCTAACACATTTTGGGAGGCAGTGTGCAGTACTGTTTATCTGAAAGCTAACAAGGGCTGGCTGGTGGTGCCAGCAGGGCTATGGACAGCAGATAATAACTGTGCATAAAGTCATTAATGATCAGGGAAGAATACAGCATGGTTTGGATCCCATCAGACTGGATGAGTGCAACATGAGTTAAGGCATGTTCTGGAGCTCCTCAGCAGCTCAGAACTGCATCTGACCGTTGCTGCTGCTCTGTGTCCTTCAATTAACCCAGCCAAAATGTCAATCTTACAGCCTGGTTCCAAGCTCAAATTAGTGACAATTAAGAATAATACAAATGATTAATCAGTCATTTCCATAGAAAGTCCAAGCGGCACCAGCAAGTTACACATGCATGTTTCAGCAGAGAAAGATTTCCGTTAAAAATCACTTGGATTTTTAGTTGAATTTGACGATCTTCAAAGGTCCCTTCCGACCCCTACCATTCTGTACTTCTGAGGAGCTTTTTAAAGCCTACAGAAGGAAAAACAAGGTAAAAAAATGCAGGAGCTGTTGTAAAACAAAGGCTCATTTCAGCTGTTGAGTGTTTGCTGTAAAGGTGTGCTTCCTGCAACAAGGGCAGCATTTGCTGTGTTACAAGGATGCTCAGAAAAAGTCTGATGATTCAAGTACCCGTGAAAGGCTCAGCTTGCAACAGTGCTAAGCAGAGTGACGTGAGCCCTTAGGAGGTACTCGACCTGTCTTGCCCTGAGAAAGGTGGCTGCTGGCACAGCATTAGACAACTCAGCCTTCACTTAAAGATAAGCCTCAAGAGCATAGCAGGCCTTGGCTTAGACTTCTTTGAAGTTCAAGTTAATAAGAAATCCTTTTGCTGGTGGTTTTCATCGTGTTTGTCCCCCCACGGCCTCTCTAGATGCTTTGAACCCAGGGTGCTCCAGTGGTGGCACTCCTGATTTTCACGGGTGAATGAGAAGCTGGATTGGACCGCAGGGCTGTGGTGCTGGTGTGGGTTAACAGGAGGTGAGCGGCGGACTCAGAACTCGCTGCTGCCAGCTGCCTTTCAAAAAAAAAAAAAAAAATTAAAAAAAGAAGAAAAAGGGAAACTTTGTAACCAGCCCACGAGATATGAAGTAGGAGCAGGTGTTTTCCCCAAGCAAGGCTATTAACTGTGGCCCAACGGAACGTAGTGCTGCTGCCAAAAATGATAATTTGGACATATGTCTTCAAGTAGGAACAATGCTGAGAATCTCCCTCTGGTGTATTTCTTCCTTAAACTTTTCCAGTCCATCCTACCAGGTTTTTAATTGCATGATGTTAAAACTGGGTGCACAGGAGGCATTTATGTCTCCTGACGCTTATCCACCAGTTGCATTCACCAGTCCCTGTGTGCTCACAGCTGGAATTAAAATGACTAGTGGGGCTGCTACATAAAGACTTATATAAAACTCCAACACTGCTACCAGGGAAAAGCTCCTAGGGTTAGCTGTCACCTTGTGAGAGTCTAGGGGAGGACAGCATTCAGAGTCCACCAGCAGTTTAAGGCACATGCAGGCAGGACACTTAGCTGGAAATTTTGCTCTGTGCAGTTGTACCAGGTGCTTTCCATGTCAGCAGTCTGTAAACATATGGGGAAAAAAGCCGGCAAGAGCAAACAGTGTCAGCAGGGTGGAAAGAACAGTTATGCCTACTCTATACATTCAAGTTGTTGTTTCCTCATTTGCAGAGACTGCTGTTGGCAGGCAAAATAGGAAATGAGTAGTACTAGCACGTGAGGAGATCCCAGTCTCAGCTTGTTGCTGTCCTCTCCCAATTCAAAACAAGGATAAACACTGCAGCACTGCTGCTTTCTGCAGTTTGGTCCACTGAAGGGCAGCTATGGCTAAAGTGCATCAAGAATCCTGAATACTTTGAAAGGTGTAGGCTTAAGCCCTGCAAGCAACCAGGCTGGAGGTCAGCAGGGATTAGTTCTCCGAAGTAATCACTCGGGAGAGAACTGTAGGGACACTGAAAGAAGAATGGGCAGATAAACAATAGCACAGTCTTATCACATGCCTGCTAATGTCTGCTCGACTCTCTCCTGCTTTCGATCGACCCAGGTATCACACATATGTCTAGCTTGAGCAGCATGTAAATAAACACCTGCATGGCCCAGCTTCATGGAGCTGCTGCATTACACCAGCTTCTCAGCTATTAGGTGGAATCACTTGGCAAAGCAAAAGCATGCAAGCTGGTTCTTGGATCTCGAAGGAAATGTTTTAACATGCATTTCTTGGGGAAATTGTTTGTGACCATTTTGCTGTGGTGAACTGTATTGTTTTCATGAACAAGAAGTAAAGAGATATCTTATTTTTCAGCAAGCTTCATCATACTATGTCAGTAAAATTGGGACAAGATTGCAGTTACCTTCTGAAGGTCAGTGAATTTTACACTTCCTTATCAAACTGCTCTTGGCTTTCATGTCTTTAAAACACTAGATTTTGCAAATTCTGTGTTTTATCATGCTTTCAAAATGCCATTCACATGAATTTTATGGTATCAAAAACTAAGAGAAGGGACTGAACTGCAGTTTTATTAGAATTTTTCAATTTTCCTTTTGTCATCAAAAACTTTCCCTGCCCCATCTCTGTCAGAATAGAGATGTACTTCAACCCCAAATTTAAGATACAAAACAATGTTTTTACCTGCAAACACACTAAGATGCTGTGACTCATTCAGTTGCATGCACCTTTGCAGTCTGATTAAGCAAACTAAATGAATCCAGTATGTGGATCAGAGATATGCAGAGTAGGATACAGATTTCACATACACCAGTACACTGGTGTACACATGCCTAATATACACATGCCTAACATTTTTGACTGGCAAAAATGATAACTAGGTCCAGGCTGAAGTTCTTCAAATCATCTTGGAATCATAGACCTCCTCCATGCTCTTCTCAGGTGTGGATTTTCTTTGTCTTCTGTTCCCTGCTTCTTGCTATTTGAACCTTCAGGAGCTGCCCCAGAAGCTACATCCCAAGAAATGTTAAGAGAACATAATTTAAGCCAAAGACAAAAATTCTGTGCCATTGCTTAAGATTTCCCCTGGCATTAACTTTGCACAAATTCTTCCCACTGTATTAAATCTCTGATGGGTCAATGACTATGTTATGTCACTTCTCCATTTGTTGCTCATAAGTATTTGGATTGATTTCTGTCCCTGAAAGAAGAAAAACAAATCAGGAGCTTTATGGAAGCTCAGTGATTTTGACTGAGGAGGACCAAGAGTGTGCTGCACACTGTTGTGCTGGCAGATGTGTCTGAGATGCAGTGATGTACATTTGGTGATGTGGAGGATTTTGTCTTATACTGGTATATCTGCTTTTGAAGATCTTGTCATGCTTTGGGCTACAGCCATATTTTCTGCAAAGTACTGTGGCACTGAAATATGTTTTTAAAATATTTAATACATAAAGCAACACAGACTAGGTATGTCCAGATCCTTTACAAGAGATGGCATCTCTGTTTTGTGTGGAAATAGCCATGCTGGAGACGTAGATAATTATCTGTTCTTGTGAGAATCCTAACCCTCCCTTGCACACTGAGGTTGTTGAAATGTGATTTGAAGAAGCATCTGAAATTTTAGTTACTTTTGCAAATCCAACCTCATCTGAGTTGTTCCCTCAATTAATAATTGATAATTAAAACGTGAAAAAAAGGTGGAACTGATGCATTATGGGGAAAATGTCTATACTTAAGTCACATCTGTGACTGATGCTCTGCCAAAGCATCAGCAAACCTCACAAAGGTGTTGCTTCCAAAAGTTACTGTGGATTCTCATTTATCTCTCTCTTTATGGCCTCCAGGTATGCTTTACTATGCAGCTATAGAGGAAAAGCTATTTACAACAAAGCTGGGGAATTCCTTTAAGTGTACCAGCAAGCAGATCTTCAGCTTGGAGAAGAACTTCCAGCTACTCTTTGTTAATATGCAGCTGCAGGCATTTGATATGGCCAGTAACCAGTTTGGAAAAGGTAAGTCAAAGGATATCTTTTCTACCCTTCTGAGATGTCTGCTGTCCTGAGAGATAATTCTGCTAGATCACAACTCTGCATGTGCACTGGTCCTGGGTACATCTGTGGCGCAATCACAATGTCATCGCATTTCCCAGATTAATGTAACCTGCCCAGTGCTGTATTCTCACCCTTTGCCAAGTCATCTTCAACACACACCTATGGAAGGTGGAAAAGTATTTTTCCCTTCTGCATTCAGTACTTTTTCTCTCAGAGCAAGCAGAGGTCTGTTCATTGCCCAAACTCCCCCTCCCTCTTCCCCNCAGATTTTAGCTATTTTGAAAGGCTCTTGACGCTCATGATGTCCCACAGCTGCAGCAGCAAAACTGCCCACTAATAAGTGATATTTGTCAATGCAGGACGATACTGTCAGAGCAGCTGTGTCTAGACATGATGAAACGTGCTCCTGAGGAGAAGCACAACTGGCACACTCCCAGATTCAGAACTAAATGTGATGCTCATCTGTGCAGTTTGTCTTCTCTTGAGTACAGCCACACAGAGGCGACCACATCATTTAGTAAAAGACAGAGAGACCAGTACTGACTCACTTGGTCTCCAGGTTGCCCACACTTACAGAATGTATTTGAGCTCATTATAGCTTCTTCCCTATACCCACCCCCTTGAGTTCCTTCCCCAGGGAAATGAGATGTCATTCTTGTTTCTTGTCCTGTGATGCAGCCTGGACATAGCCAGGCTGTGGGATCCAGAACTTCTGGGTGTTCTAGGAAACTCCTGTGATCCATAGTATGGGTATGTTCATGTTCAAGTGTCTTGCTTCTTATGAAATGTACAAAAGATCCTAAAAAAACAGAGAGGCAGAATAAATGAGACCCTGTGGTCCCTTTCAAATTGCACAACTTCATGCATCTGTGATTTCCTCTCAGGATGTTTCCATGCAAGAACTCAGGTGGACAGACAGGCTTAACAGCTCTTAGCCCTTCAGATGCACTAATAAAACATTTTCTTCTGAAATTTGACTTTCTGTGTGCTTACAAAACATTGCCACTTTCCTTTTTACTTTAGATCTAACTCTGTTCAGTTTAGTCCTTTGATTCTTTTTTTTTTTTTTTTTTAATGGCTTCACCTCTAGCAGAGACAGTTAAAAAAAACTATTTTCTTGCCTCCCTCCCAAACCCACCTCCATAGGTCAGGCAAATCTCTGCTGATCAATACCATATACAAAATTAAGTAAGTTTTGCTCTTAATCAAGGGGCTGAAAGCAGACACCACTTCTGAAATAATTCCCCAGTGGCCATGAAATAGTTATGAAACTGTTAGGTACCTCTGCTGCATATGGAGATTTTGAAAGGCAAAATCCCCAGTGTGGCAATGGCTCTATACACATCACCAGCCTCCTGCCCTCGGGTGACTCAGGGCCGTTAGTTTCACTTCTGTCGCTCTCGGTTTGCTTATCTTTAAAAAGGGAAGAAAGAGAAAACAAGAGCGATTGTTGGTTTCGAGTTCCTTTCAATCTTGTACGGACTGCGGCAGTCACATCAATATCTTGGCCTGTTTAAGTCAGGAAAGCTGTAGAAGTGCCTTCTGAACTGCACTTCAGTACTTCAGAGACAATTTCTAGAGTCCATAGTCCAAGGTTTTGTAAAAGCAAAATGGTCAATTCAAACATCTCAGGTTTCTACAATACTCAAATACAAATACCTTTCAGCTCACTTCCCTAACAGCAGGCTGCATTAACCAGACAAAGCCTTTAAAAGGCAGCATTTAGTAGAGTGCTGATGGCTTTGGCTTTGCGGTACTGCACCATTTGTGCATCAGAGAAGAGGATTAGATTTTGGACAGAGCTGTGTGGAGGCTCTGGAGCTGTGACATGATGTTATGCCCTCCACATACTCCCTGGGCTAACTGCCCACCGTTGGCATAAAGATTCCCACTGAGGAAAAGCCCAAACTAAGCTATAATCTGGGCCAGCATAGTCATCAGAATTAGATAATAACAGAGGCTGTTATCTAGAGTGCTGACAAAATCTGCCTTGAAAAAGTCACAGGGACTGAAAGGGATGGAGGATGTTGGATGTCCCTCCTACTCTGGGTATAAACTGGGTTCAGTGCTAAGCTGGGGTACACTTTGGGATTTAGCTGAACCTACTCTGAGGATAGTTTGCTACTTGGTGCCACTCAAAGCACTGTGCTAGAGGATTGCCTTTCTCTGGAGCCCAAGGAAGGACCATTCCTCTAGACTGAGTGGAGGATGTAGGTCTGATCCGGTTGGGATAAGACATTACTGACTATTCCCAGAGATTGCCTTCACTCTTAGGGCTGCACTTGTATTGTGAACTTGAGACTCATCCTGCCATTGTTGTTTACTTCAATATTCAGCCAGCACAGTTTATCCATAGGAAAGCTGCTAATTTGCCCCAGCCTGGAAGTTCATTTTAAAGTCATGCTTGCACAGATAATCAGAGGATGACCTGAATATTTATTTGGGTAAGGAAGTCAGGATTTTCCCCCTCTGTAGTTAAGAGGTATGTTTGGGGTGAATATATTTTTGGATGGCTCTTAAAAGATATTATTCGTGTCAAAACCTTTTCTGACATCATCATATGTACAATAAAACTACAATAATACCGCTGAAGGAATTCCCTGGACTAAGTCCAAAGCTTCCAATCTCTCCATGTTCTGAGCAAGCCACAGTTATTGACAAGTATTCTGATTTAAACACAGAGAGCAATTAGGATTTGACTTTTCTTAGAAGATACTAAGTTAACTAGGGTGTTTTCTTCACCAATGATGTGCTGCACTCCGAGTTTCCTTCTCTGGCCTTATCCTTTTTTACTGGGCAGAAGCAATTAGATGCCACACAGGAGCAGTTGTCCATGCAGGGTGTGTGTTACTCTTTATTTTTAGACTTGCACTTTGTAGTGTGATGCTTCACATCTGCTATCTGTAAGAAAGCCTCCTGCTGTGTATGCAGTGGTCTTGATGGTAAAGCAATTACTGGAAGAGCAGAGTCATTGTCCAGTGAAGCATGTAGCTATTTTGAAAGGGGCAAATACTGTTTTCTTGACATAAGATGCATCACAGATAAAAATGGAATAACCTAGGAAAAAGATAAACCAATGTCCTGAGAACTTCTGGCTAACCTTCCTGGAATATAAATGTACAGTATAGGATTATGGTGATCTGCTATAACACATTCTCTCATCTTTTACTTTCAGAAGAAGAATGTTTTCTTGATAAAAACAGCAAAGCAGCTCCCATTGCAGTGGGCCTGAGTATCCTGGGATTGTTTGTCATTGTGTTTGCCACTTTCCTGATCTCCCGAAGAAAGCCACACAGAGGATATGAACGTATCTGAGATGCCTTTGAACTTCCAAGTGTGCTTAGCAAGTTGAGAAGTTACAGGATTTTTAGCTTCTATTTAGTAATCTCCAGGCCCTGAGGCCACCTTTTAAAGTGGGATGACACCATATGTTAAAAGCTAGTCAATATTTTTAGAAGGGATTTCTTTCAGGTGGGAAGAAGAGACCTCACACTATCTACTTTTGGCTATTCTTAGTATCTAATTTAGGTGTAGTCTGAAGGACCTGAGTGAGGAGCCTAAATTATTTTTATTATCAACAAAGGAGGCAATTCAGGCCGTTTAAGTGAGATGCCTAAAAATAGCTTAAAGGAAACAGTATCAGTACCCTCCAGAATATCCATCAAGTTTCTTAAAGATAGTGTTTAGATTTATTAAAATAGTAATAGGACCTTCAAGTAAATAAACCAGATGTCCACAGCTAGACAACCCTGTTAAATCTGAGCTCAGTGAAAGCTCTGTGGGAACACTGCATACTGAAGTCTCAGGGCAAATCTAGGAGTGACTGCCACTCACAAGCACGTTCTCACCAGTCCTGTACAGGATTCCTTTTAAAATTTTATCCTTGTTTTTTTACCTACTAAGCTCTTCACAAGGACACAGGAGTAATATGCGACTCTCACTCTGGAGCCAATATTTGTAGAACATGTTCTAGTCTCCAGTGACTGTGTGTGCAAATAAGAGAAGATGACCTAACTGAGGTCATACAGGGTCTGCCTAACCAGTATGTGCCAAAATTGTCACTTGTCATTGCCTGTTTCAGCCCTGCTGCTAAAAACGTCTGAGCTTCTTGCCAATAGTTTTTGAACTGCAGCCTCATAAAGCATAGCACATTGGAGCGATCTGATGTTGGTAAATTTATCCTCAAGTCCTATGCTGCAAACTGCACAGCTAAGGAGCTGCTTGACAAACAGCTGAGATGTCTGTGCAGCAGGACTGGGCAAGCGTTTGGGGACAGAAACTCCACCCATGTGCTACACCAGGCCAAGCCACCCCACCCCACTTGTCAGTGGGTGATCAAGGCACAGCATCCCTTTGGCAAAGGTTAGCAACACAATGTGGACAAAACTGAAGTGAGGGTCTGAAAAACACTGCACACATGGGCTGGTGCTAAGGGCAGCCCATCTATCTACAATAGATAGGAAAATAGATGAGTTTGCCTGATAAAGTCAAGGACCTTACTATTTTGTGATTGTGTGACAGCTCGTGAACCACCCACTTCCTATTAAGGCATGGACCTCTTACAGCGACCACCACTGAACTTAAAATCTATCCCTCAACTGAGATGGCATCACTGTGATCTCATAATCTGGGAAGATACTGCATTCACTGAAAATGCCAGGGATTAAGTGGACATAAATGTGGCAGACCTGCACAAATCCCATAACCAAAAGGAAATCCACTGATCCTGTCTATTCCAGGCTTGTTGAGAAATAAAAGCTTGCACAGGCCTCGGACACTCTCTGCCCAAAAATGAATTCTGTTCAGTAAGCTTACAGCTGAGCAGTTGCATTTTCACATGGAAATTATTTGGAGTTGCTTTAAAGCACACTAATTGATACACTTCATAGTCTATTTCCTGCTAAGCCAGTGATGAAGGCAGGAAAGTAGTAATTGGTTTTGTCGCAGAAGACTGAAAAAGCTGAACAGATGCAGAGATGTGCATGTACACATGCACATGTATACATCACACACTGCCTACTGCTGCAAATGATATAAAAATGATAGAAAATTAGATATAAATACACTTGCAAAAGAGGACCCCCACCTTTAGAAGTTATGGTCGTGGTTTACATTTTACTACTAAAGTTTTGCCTGGAAGAGGATTGTGGAAGGGTACCCACTAAACAAAAGAAAGACTGAAGTGCTTGTTAGTTCAATCTGGACCTAAACTAAATAGAAATGCTGGGAGATAATTTAGTTTCCGTTAATGATGGCGTAAATTCCAAGCAACTACTGATGATGGAACCTCACTGGATTTTCACTGGGTAAAACTGGTGATAATATCATGTGAGTTTAAGTATTTTTTTACATACTTAATTATTTTTAAAATAGTTTTGACATTTTACTATTGCTTGGTATTTGACCATTGAGAGTTTACTTGGTTAAATTAATAAATTAATTAATAATTCCAGTCAACTAATTACTAGAAGATGCTGGTCTATGTCAAGCACCATCCCATAATTAACATAGCTGTGGAAGTAATTAACGGTCTCCAGAAATGTCTCCTTTGAGTCTAAATGAATAAATAAATGAGAAGAAACACAGCAGAAGTCAGAACCAGCTGAGGGAAAAGGAAGGCAGTTGAATATGGCTATAAGGTAAAGTGGCATGAAATAGAACACCAAATTTTCATACTTAAGGTATCAACACAGTGAGTTGAACTGCATTCAGCTGAATATTCAAATTGAAACCTGGGTATTTCAACTGTTGTTTTGTAAACGGCTCCAGCACTGCTACCACCGCTTAATGAACATTGTCTAGCTTATTCTTACCCTTCTTCCTTCTCTCCTTGCTTACTGGACAAGCAGCCCACTGAGCTCAGTGGCATTGTTCATTGGCTTAACAGGATTCCTTTAGCCCTCAGGGTTAGTTAATACTATTAATGCTCTTTAGAAAGCAGATTTTTGATACTCTGTAAAAGCATCTACTTTTTAATTTTTTTTTTCAATCAAGAGAACTGATAAGATGTCCAGCAAGATGAGCTTCCATTTGAATATTAGCTTAGTGCAACAGCAATGTTATTGTCCCAAACCTTAACACTGGATATTTTAACAACAACCACCACATGTGATCTGACCCTAAGCTGTGCTGACTAGTGATCAATAGGCAGCTGTCTCATTCAAAACTGAGTCCTTTTTCACATGTCCTTTGGACCGCTGGGTTGCATGATCTCTACAGTGTGTTCTGATACTTCTACTGATATGGGTAGAGCTTTTGAATTTTTTTTTTTTTTATATATACTCTGTACTGAAAATCTCTTTATGTTAATATATAGTCTTTTAAATTTGATACCAACATGAGGAAAGAAAGCTGTTCTTACTAACTGATGATTTTATGCACCCATAGATATGATTTAGTAGTGGACTTGGCAGTACTAAGTTAACAGTTGGACTCAANCTATGCACCCAGAGAGCAGAGGGAAGATACGATTTAGTAGTGGACTTGGCAGTACTAAGTTAACAGTTGGACTCAAAGACCTTAAAGATATTTTTCGACCTAAGTGATTGATTCTATGATTCTAAGAGCACAGTCTGCTATGGGAAGGGACAAGGTTGCAGCTGGGTCCCAAAGTGACCAGGAATGTTGGTCACAGCAGCCCCAGCTCACTTTCCCTCCCAGCTGCGGATTCTGATCAACCCATCCCTGAACCAAAAGGTATTGATCGTGCTGTCATGATGCATCTTATCAGGGATGCTATACTTAATTTACATGCAAGATATAATGATGTCACTCATAGAAATTAGGAGGTGAGCACATCCTTATAGCTCCCTGATGCTTTGCTGCAGTTCTCACCCCAGACCACTCACTATGCTCTCTTGCACAAGCAGCATCTCATGAGCCTGATGATGCCATACTTAGCCAAATCTTCAAGGAGTTTGTACATCAAGATTTAATTTCATTTGGTTCTATTTTCCTCTCTGATGGACGAGACCCAAATTTTAAAAAAACAAAATAGATGTTCATTCTGGTTGAAAGGGGAAGAGAGATGTAGATCTGGATCCAGAGTGTATGAAAATGGTTTGGGTGATCACTTTCTAGCTTGCTATAGTATATGGTTGCTGAAAAATAATCTGCTATGAGAAGTAAGATATTATTTTTCTATTATTGGTGTTTCTGTAATAAAAGTTGTATTTAGTCATTAAAGTGTGCATTTCTGTGCATTTATTTTATCTTTGGAGTGCTGTTCACCTTAAAATGTTTAAAGTGCAAATGTAACAAAGAGGCAGGGCCTTGTTTTTTACCCACACCAGGAAGTGTGTATCTGAAATGGACTCTCAAAGCTGCTGGATGCCTCCAAGTCTCTCTCTCTCTCTCTTGATAAGCTTTAATAGCAGATGAAGACACAGTCAGACATTTTTTCTTTTAAGGCAATGAAACAGCCAAGTGTAAGCCATACCATGGACTGTCCCACAGAAACAATTTAGCAGAAGAGTGACTAGGAAAAAAAGAAAACAAAACCCAGTACTTTCTTAAAGCATCAGTTTGAGGAAAATAACAATGGGGAGGAGAAAAAGATTGTGATGACTAGCAAGGTGATAAAAGACTAGGAGATTACATGTCTTTCTCACAGCCATAGTGGTGGCTACTGTGTGACAATCATACAGGGTTATGCTGCCTAAATTTCAGAAGCCACAGCAACACAGACACTCCTGGGCTTTCCCAGCCAGCCGCAAAATGTCACACAACTTGCATTTCCCTTTTTTTCTGCAAGTCCTATTGCCTGTGAAGTTGGTAGCTTCCAAGTACTTTATTAAATTATAATTTAATTGGCTTGGTTTCTTACTTGGCTTCCTTCAATATTTTAAAAAGGAGTAGATTGTATTTCCTACAAGCAAAACAAAAATAAATGGCTGTTAATAAAAACAAAAGTGTTCAATCTGAGTCAGAAAATCTGTGCAGATTAGACATAGATCTTGGCTTTGGACCTTGGCTTTCCTATGACCCACAAATTTCTGGAGAATATGATTCATGCATCCAACCTCACTCATGCTGCCATATTTTTCATCTTCCTGAGTACAATTAATTAAGATTTCAAATCAATTACATTCACAATCTGCTCATGGGGAAAAAAAAAAAAAGAACCAAACAAATTAGAGAAGTACTCAAATTATTACTCTAAAGCAGCTTTCAAAACGCTTCTACAATTACATTTAAAATGTTACCAGCTCAAACTACCCGGTATGTTACAGTGCCTCTGTTATGTACACACGCATTAAGCATTTCCCTGGTGCAGGTGAGAAAGTTTTAACTTTGTATATTTCAGATTTATTGCATTGCGCTTTCAAGCATCTGCTCTGGAGATCTCACCTGACTTTGCAAGCCCTAAAAGCCGTGCTTGCAGGATGCCTTCAGCCAGAGCAGATCTGCAACATGAACGAGTTTGCAGCTTCCCTTAGTTTTACTGTTCATAAGCGTCAGCTCCCCCTCTGCTTCTGATTTGTACCTTACACAACAGCAGTAGCACTTCTCAAAGGTCAGCTACATAAAATGCTGCCATCTTGTGTTGGGAGAAAAATTAAACGCGCTGGTTTCTTCTCAATCCGGATTTCAAACTGATGAAGGAAAAGTGTAAGATCAAAGAATGTTGGTGAAAGGCCCCTTACAGGGCCTCACAGACCAGATGCACATGTGGCCATAAATATCAAGCTTTGTAGAAGTGTTACAGCCATTAGTTGGAGATTCGTGATATGTAACCTTAAAAAAGTCCAGGTTTGCTGCTTTTTTTTTGGCTAAATAAAGCAGGAGAGAGATGGGGCGGGGGTGGTGGTGTGCTGAAACATCTCGACTACAAACTAATGAAGCAATTTAGGGAAGCCAGCTGCGAAATTTGGTCGAAGGTGGAAGGTACACTGTGAGGAAGACTGCTGGCCTTCACGAAGGTGAAACGTACACTGCGAGGAGGACTGCTGGCCTTCATCCCAGATGACTACCAGAAGACCACCGAGAGGGTGGACCCGGGGTGGAGAATGGCAGAACATCTTTGTTAATGAGCTCCAAGTGCTTATTTTAATAATCATGCCTATTCTAAGAAATAATTCTAATGCCCATACTCTTACCATGAGTATGTATGCTTTTGTAACATAAATTACAGCTTGTG
Source organism: Psilopogon haemacephalus (assembly GCA_013396835.1). Taxonomy (NCBI): domain Eukaryota; kingdom Metazoa; phylum Chordata; class Aves; order Piciformes; family Megalaimidae; genus Psilopogon; species Psilopogon haemacephalus. The sequence continues at coordinate 54,721 of VWZI01009962.1, forward strand.
CCAGCATAGGGCGTGCAGGGTTGGTGGAGCGATCCACCCCCCCCCCCCCCC
>VWZI01009962.1:54844-79177 GCA_013396835.1 Psilopogon haemacephalus
TTCACAACTCTCTACAGTTTTGGGGTTCATTCTTCAGGTCAAAAGGACAACCAGTGAGATCTACTCTGTCAGCACATTGCGTTGCCGAAGAATTAAGTGACTGACTCATGGACAAGTGGAAGCTTCTCTTCATTATTTACTTTTAACTTTCACTTTTAATTAATATTAAAATCAGGGTTATGTGACATAGAACTTTGGAAATGCTCTCCTGTAGTCTGTCAGTATGGCAGTTTATCTGAACCTTCTAACTCGGGTTCAGTAAATCTGTATGAGTGAGGCAAACGTCGTAACCTTGAGGATTCCCTCTCCTTTTCTTGCTGCAGCATTACTGAGAGTGGCCAGAGGTGAGGCCATCCGCACCTTCCCTGAGCTGTTACTTCAGGAGATCAGGCACCCAGCAGGAGCCGTGCAGGGAGGTTTAGCAAGGTCCCACACGGGACCACCAAACGTGTGAAGCCTGAGCGAGCGGTGCCTGCTTTCTGCCTGGCACCTACCTGTGTCCTACAACAATCTGAACCTCCCCCATTCACAACAATCTGAGCCTCCTCCATTTACACGATAGTTTTGGTCCGAGGAGTCCGGCACGGGCACGGAGACGTTATGGTATTTGGGGATCCCTAATGCCCTTCCCAGCCACCCTCATGCTTCGTGTCATTGCTCAATTATAACCCATAATGCATTCCCAAAGAAATACGGTCGGCTCAGGGGCAATGCTTCCAAAGATGTAGGTAGGCATCCTTTTGCAGTGCACATCACATTCTCACGAATTGTATTTTGTTTGCTATTTTATTGACGCTTTCTCCCGTCTCTGCTCCCACCAGCCAGCCACTTCACTCCCTCTCTCTCCGATCGCTCAGGAGTAAGCATACCGTCACCCAAGAGCATCCTCCTCAGTGCCCTCTCACCTCCCCGAGCTTTTTCCCCAGCCGGTTAGCGTCCAGCGGCTGCTCCTCGCCCCGCCCCAGCACGTCCCTGCGGCGGCAGCCAGTGGCAGCCGCCGTGGAGCGCACACCCTCCCTCCCGCCGGCCCCCGCGCTCCCCAACATGGCGCTGCTGCTGGCGGTCGAGCGGGGCCGCTGCTGCCTCTGGGCGCTGAGGCGTCAGTGAGTGCCAAGAGGGGGAAGGCGGGACAGGGCGTTCCGGGCCCCGCGGCCCTTCGGGCAGGATGGGCGCTGCCTCTGCGCTTTGCCCGGGGGGTGCCCGACGCACTCCTCGCCTACTTTCCCTCTCACCGCTGCGGCTGCGGGCGCTGTGGTGGTTCTAATGGGGCCTGATAGGGGCGGGGGTGCGGCGACCGTGCCCGAGGGGCAGCCGGCAGCGGCTGTCGGGCCTGGCGCGGAGAAAGGTTTCCCAAATCTGAGCTTGGAACCAAGCTGCCCGAGAGAGGAAGGGGGAAAGGAGGAGGGGCTCTGCGCCTCGGGAGGAGCGAGTTAGCTGGGCCGGGCCTTTCCTCTGTGCTATGGGTGACAGGTGAAGGGGGGTACAGGTACCCGGGCTCCTCTGTGGAGAGAGCGAAAAAAGCAGCACTCAGTTGAAAGCATGGTTCTGGCAGCTGGTACAAATAACGTGGAAGTGTGCTGGGGTTTGACAGCCATCACTGGCCACCCGCTGTAGCCACCCCTGTCATGCTGTGCAGAAAGAGCTGCTGGCCATGACAGCTGTTCGTTGCAGGTTTAGGAAACGCACTCATTCCCCCTCGCGTTCTTGGAAATGAACGTCTGGTTGAGTGGAGTCAAGGATGTGTCATGTCTTTTTGCCTGATAGCGTCTGGGCTTGATCCCAGGCTCTGGAGTTGCTTTATATGTGAGAGTTTGCTTTTACAGTTTCTTTCAGCCACTTCGCCTTCACTATCTGATTTCTTTAGTAATGAGGTGTTTGAGATTTAAGTTTTGATTTCTGAGATTCTTCATAGCGTGGTTTGTTTTTTTTTTTTTTCTGTACGAACAACTTGTTATTTCTTGTCAAGCTTTTCTGTTTTGTAGTGGTTAATGCTTTCTTTCCCAAGCACTTCGACTTGCCTTCTCTGTAGTAAGAGCTAGATACTTGCTGGTCTGCCTGCTAAAAGAGGGGGGGTTTGGGGTTTGTTTTGGTTTTTTGCTTTAAAAATATTGATTATTTCCATTTGAATGGTGATAAAAAAGCAAGGAGATAATTTTTGTTGTGCCTACATGAAAGGAAATCTGGAGAAGTTCGTATAACTTTCCTTGCATCTGTTGCATCGAAAACTTCAGAGTTGCGTTGGTGCTGTCCTCTCACCTGAACATAAAAGTAGTTCAGTCGCCAGTTACTCGTGTACTTTGTAACACTTCTCTGTGTGTTTGCAATTGTACAGGCAATGGAACCAAGTACAAACATTGGTGAAACAGGCCTCAACAGCAGGTATGGGATTTAGCTTCTTCAGCTACTAGATTTAATTGCTTGTGTAATTTGAGTGGTTTTACAACCTGCTGTAGGTGATCCTGCTCTGACTCCTAGAAGGGTTGGACTTGATGATCTTTCTAGGTCACTTCCATGCCCTGGCATTCTGTGATTAGTTGCTGAAAAGCTTAGATTTAAAACAGATTCAATATTTCTATAGTTTTTGAGAATAGGAGTCTGTTGTTCATGTAATACAGTTCGTTGTTAATGCTCAAGCAACATTTTGAATAAACTCATGCGTATACTCAATAAAAACTATTTTTTGTGATGTCTTCCTGTAAGTCATTTTCTGATACGGACATTACCAAGTCTGTGAGAATTGTCTTCTAGGTGTAATAATGGTGTTTAACAATATGTGAGGGAAAGTAAAAAATACCTAGCAAGATGATTTAAACTGGCACTTTTGTCATGATGTCTAAAAAGATGTGGTTTGGAATTCAGAGATACATTTAAATTTTGTTAATTAGTTTTAAGCTACTTAGTTCTGCTTGTGAGGTATTTAGCTGTGCTGACCTTGTATTCTGTCATGTTATGACAGCTGTTGTGAGGCTTAATAGATGCTTGTATGACACTTGTTTAAAAAAAAAAGACACTTAAGTCACTTCAAAAGACTTAAGTATACTTCAGTGTAAGGATTCTCATGAAGAAACTCCGAGACTAAATGAAAATACTGTTGGATGAAATACAGTTTTATTCATTATTGGAAGAAATGCATAGCCACTATAAATGATTGAAAAGAAACCTGAATTTTAGAATTGCTTTACTTCCAGGAATGTTTCTAAGGATATATTTGTTTCTGAAGTTGCTTACTGTGCTGCATCCTTTTAAACAGGAGGTCACAACATCGGAACGATTCTTATTGCAAACCGAGGAGAAATTGCATGCAGAGTGATGCGAACAGCAAAGAAAATGGGTGTGAAGTCTGTAGCAGTTTATAGTGAAGCAGACAGAAATTCCATGCATGTAGCAATGGTGAAGTATATTCATGAAGTTTGCGATTAACATTCATTCACACCAGTATTTATGATTATTAATTGAAATTAGATCAGTGTGTTAACACAGTTGACTTCCCCCTCTTTAGAATTACTTCCAAGTATGTCTTGTCTTTGACTCAGCACCTGACGACTTAAAGTTTAGTGCTCTGACTCCAGAGTAACAACTGGGGATTAGAGAATGGATTCTGATTTTGGGAAGAAAGTCAGAATTTGTTTCACCCTGTTGAGTCTCTCAACTGAAGAAAAGCAGTGATTTAAACTGTTGCATGCTAGCAGTCCAAGAAACAATATCATTAGCTATTTATTATCTAATAAACAGTCTGTGCCACATATTTTTCCTGTAACAGGCAGATGAAGCATACTGCATTGGTCCAGCACCCTCACAACAGAGCTACTTGGACATGAAGAAAATAATGCAGGTGGCAAAGATCTCTGCAGCACAAGTAAGCATATCATTACCTTAAATCTTACATTATTTCCATACTCTTTAGATCTTTATTTTTATCCATTGTGTTTCCATCTTGTGTTTCCTTAGCACTTTACTGAAGTTTGAGAGTTTTCCAAGCTAAACTGCTATAAAAATAGGCTGGTAACATTATTCTATTTTAGGCTATTCATCCAGGTTATGGTTTCCTCTCAGAAAACACAGAGTTTGCAGAGTTGTGCAAGCAAGAGGGAATCATCTTCATAGGTCCGCCTTCATCTGCTATCAGAGATATGGGTATTAAGAGGTATCTGTTTCTAATTTGTTTCTTGGTTATGCCATTTATGGTTTAGCAAAGCTAATTTTGTTAACAAATGATTACTTGCTCTGTAATTGTTTTATTCTGTCAGTTTTCATTGTCTTTTTTTTTTTTTTTAAATGGCTTTCTTTAAAGAAATAAGCTCCAGATTTATAGTTGATGGGATTCTTACAGACATACAAACACTGAAGGTTGTTCAGTTATTAGGATCTTGGTAACTAAATACATGACTGATTCTGCTTTTCCAGAATAGGGACGTTACAGAGTCATATCGTTAAGCAGTCAGACTGGATGGCTTTTGTATTGGTCAAAAGAGCAGTAGCAAAGCAGCACTATATTATCAAGGCTTACTGTGGTCCATAGGAAAGGGTGTGATAAGTTTTGTTCCTCAGAAAGGATCTTATTCTTAGTTACTTAGATCAAAGGAATGTTTGCAGGCTATGGAAATAAGGCTATTACTGACACATGAACTGTGTAATACAAATTTCAGAGAATTAATTTTTTTTTATCACTTCCTAATGTGAGAGTAAATTGCCTCTGTAATTTAACTAGTTTTGCATGCATATTTGAAATTACAGTTGTTATGCTCAAATGTTTTATGTGTGGTGTGAATCCGACCTGCATCATGAAAAGAGATTTGCCTTTACACAACTTTAAATACTGTTTTGGCAGGATACAGTGTTGTATGTAATTTGAAAATGTTAGCTTTGAGATGATTAGTTACAACCCAATTGTGTGAAACCCACTTCTGGAAGTGTTGTGCCTTTGAGGTCAGTGGAATTACCTTTGTGAGGAGAATTAACATTGGGAAGCTGTACAAGTTTGAAGCTCAAAGTAAGAGAAAAAAAAAATTATTATTCTAAACATAAAACTGTTCTGTCAAAGCACTTCCAAAGCTATAATGTCTGCTGCTGGCGTTCCTGTTGTTGAAGGTTATCATGGAGAAGATCAATCAGATGAGTGTCTGAAGGAACATGCCAAGACAATAGGATATCCAGTAATGATTAAAGCTGTTCGAGGAGGTGGAGGAAAGGTAAAGGTCACATGGTGTACAATTGTTAGGTCTCAGTATCTATAACTGAGTATTCTAAAAGAAATCTGAAAACAAAGAAATTGGAAAACTGTTTTCTATTACAAATTGTTAATAATGTCCCTTCCAGCCTTTTGAAACCTCATTTCCTTTTGTTGTGCAGTCAGACACAAGACAAGTATCTGATATAAATTGGAAGATTTCTGTATATTTGCATGTGTCTCCAGTAACTGGCATAAGAAGAAATTTGTCCTATAGATTTGTGTGGGGAAAAAAAGGCTTTATTACTTTGATAGTTTCTATTTTGCTAATAGCTCTAAATATTGCATGAGAAGTGATTGGAAATGCCATTTCAGTATTTGGTATCTAGACGTTTTTAATCTATGGTGAATTCCCAGTCTATATCTGGTTTTACTCTGAAACAAACTTCTGTTAAAATGAGATGACATTCTAATTTCCAAATTAGCTGTACTTACTTTGTAGTTCAATCTTTTTTTTTTTTCTGCCAACCTTGGGAAATTTATGTCATATTTAAGAAGAAAATTGGGTTTTGTACTTATCAATATCAATGGAATGGTAATACATATTTTTCACACTTGTTATGGCACTTTCATTGGGACTTAGTAGGATTATCTTGCTGGAAGCCAATACACAGTTTTGTCAGAGTTTGAGAGAAGGGAAGAATGCTGCCTTTATTTTTTTTTGCTGTTTGTGTGCAACAAGGATTTTTGTGTACCATATTTTAGACATTTTGATTTTTTTTTTTTTTTTTCAATTTACTGTAGGGCATGAGAATTGCTCACTCAGAAAAGGAGTTTCTGGACCAACTAGAATCAGCTAGGAGAGAAGCAAAGAAGTCTTTCAATGATGATGCTATGCTGATTGAGAAATTTGTAGATAATCCAAGGTGAGAAAGAAATGTCTTAATATAAATACTCTAATGTTTGTTTTTGCTTATTAAGCATGACTCTTCTAAGCAGCAGGTCTGAAAATTTGGTTTTGTATGTTTTACTTGCACAATGGCAGGTATTAATTTAGTCCAAGTAGTTATTTCTCTGCCAGGGCTGCTGCCTCTTGTGCGTTGCTATGAGGGAAGTAATCGTTATCAAATAGTAAAGGGGTATCAGCCTTAGATATCTTTGTCCTGCTGTATACACAAGGTTTCCCTACAGTAGCTAGTATTCAGAATACTCTTTCATTTAGGAGATTCAGAAAATGTAAACCAGTTGGAATTCTGCCTAGTAGCAGCAGCCTAATTTTAAAATATTTGGTGATTTTAGGGCAGACACTTAAATATATAAGAAATTCTGTTGAAGTCTACAGGACTCTGTACGTGTTCAAAGTCCGGTGGAAGTCAGTTGTGGGATTGTGGCTTCATGGAAATCTGTTGAAATATTGTTACAGGCATGTTGAGGTCCAAGTATTTGGTGACCAGCATGGCAATGCAGTTTATTTGTTTGAAAGAGACTGCAGTGTGCAAAGGAGACACCAGAAGATCATTGAAGAGGCACCAGGGGTGAGCAGAAAGTTCTTAATATAATTTTTTTTCAATGAACTGACCTATTTTAGAAGTAATTACTAAACTCCATTGAATTTGAGTAGTAATGTATTTGTAATTGTCTGTACCTATTTTAATTTTGCTGCAGAAAACGTTCTCATTGGAGAAAAAAATTTGTTTCTTTGATTTTCAGGGAAAAATAACGTAGACTTCAAATATAACAGTGATAAAGATTTCACTATTGTTGCTAAATACTGCAAAAAAAAATAGTTTAATACCACCAACATTAATAATAATTTATAATATTTTCTGTTATCATTGTTTACAGCCAGGAATTAATCCTGAGGTTCGAAAGAGGCTGGGAGAAGCTGCTGTCAAAGCAGCTAAAGCAGTAAATTATGTGGGAGCAGGTAAGCCTGTGGAGGTAGGGCTGCTCCAGAAGTATGCTTTTAGCTTAATAAGACTCCTTAAGTCACGAGGCAAATGGCATTGTTTTTAGAGTATGACACAGACCCTTCAGTTTTTTTTGTGGTTTTTTTTTTTTTTCCTGAGGTTTATGCAAATAATTGCAGTTAGTTCTGATGTAATTACAAATTCAAATTAGTATATCTGGTCTGAGGTCAGAATGAATGACAGCTGAATAATAAAAAAAAAACCAGAGCAGACAATTCAGTCAACTGGATTGTTACAGGAAAGTGAGCGTTAGGAGCATTACTGAGTTTGAGTAGAGCAAGGGAAAAATAGGAGTTTTTTCAGCATATAAAGAGCTATACATTCAAACAGTAACATTTTTAAAAGGAAAACACAACTCATTGTAGGTAAAGTCCACACTATTTCTCATGAAAAATAACCTGCTCAAATTATGTCTGACTTTGTTTTCTTGCTGCTTTCTTTTCAAACATAATTGCACTCCCATGTGTATAGGCAATACTACAGGGAGTCTGGATGGGTTTTTTATAGCTCTATCGAAGTGCACCTCATGCTGTAGAGGAGAATGGCTGCCAAACAGTGTAGGATATGTAAATGTGCAAGGAAACAACCCTTTAGTTTCCAGATCTCAATCCTCTGACCCTTCAATTTTTTTGGGGTAGCATCATAAAATGGATTAGGTTAGAAGTGATCTCAAAGATAATCTGTCTCCAACCCCCCGCCATCGGCAGGGACACTTCCCATTAGAACAGGTCGCTGAAGGCCTCATCTAACCTAGCTTTGAACACCTCCAGGGAGGGAGCATCCACAACATAATGTAATGAAATTCAGTGTATCTGATTTAGAAATAAATCTTGGTTTGACATAAATTAGTTAATTGTCCTAGGTGTCATGCTGAAAAAAATCATGTTTTGCTGAAGTGCCGTTTTCTTAAATACTTCAGGAACAGTGGAGTTTATTATGGACTCCCAACATAATTTTTACTTCATGGAGATGAATACCAGACTCCAAGTAGAGCACCCAGTTACAGAGATGATCACGGGAACAGACTTGGTGGAATGGCAGCTTAGGGTAAGTGTTCATTGATTTCACGTGTGGAGTTGCTCTAGTCTGGTGGGTAGGTGCTCTTTGATACTGCCTAAGAGTGACCAGGTGAGTATTCAGACTCTCATCTCTATTCTGCTAATAGGGTAGAGTGTCTTTTGCTCTGAAGAAATATGCTTTGAATTTCAACAAAGTCTTCATCTGATTGTGTTGCTAAAAAATCTTTTTTTTTAAAAAAAGCATGATTGGAGAAGTTATAGATAATCTGGAAAATGGTAAGAGTAAGATTCTGATCTTTCCCTTTCTATGATGAATTTTTTCATAGCTCTAGTTCAAAAGTATCTCTGGGCCAAAAATCATTCTTGGATCAGGCTGTAGGAGGAAAACTCTTCACAAAAAATGTCTGGGGTAATAACAAGTACAATCACATTCTAAAAGAAATGTATAGTTGTGTGGGCTGAAAGAGGCTATTTCCTCACACACCCAATTTGCAGAGATTACTCACACATTTGAATGATAACAGGAAATTTTGGTCCTTGGAGAACTTAAATGAAAAACAGTTTTGGTTGGATAAATTCAGAAGTGTGAATAGCAGCACACATTTTGCTTAAATCAATAGGGTAAAGGAACGTTTAGTGTAACCAGAAAGAAAATTGAATGGTGAATACTGATGCAAAAAGGAAGAACTATTGGCTTCCTGATCTGGGAATGGAAATTGAACATCGAGTGTTGAGTTGGAGCAAGGATCAAACAGTACCAGAAGAAGGAGACAAAATGGAAAGGTCCAGTAGTCCTGGCAAGGTCCAATGGTGCTGGCATGTAGCGTAAGTCAATCAGTTCTGGGAGACATTTTTGCGAAGCTATATGGTGCTCCTCTTTCTTTGAAGATTCAGTTATATTCTACTGAATCTAGTGAAATATGTAGTTTAGTGGCAGAATGCAGAGTATGGAAAACCCCTGATACTTCAAAAGGTGACAAAATGTTGCTACAGGTTTTTTATTAGGCGCTCGTATTTTCCTATGTAGATGGAAATGACAGCTTCCTGGTGGAGGGTCTCCACTACATAACTGTAGCTTCTTGTTATTTTGTTCCTAAAAGCTGTGGGGTTTTAGTCTCAGACTAGTGTGTTACTGGTATTTGTTGACATTTCTGTATTTGTAGTGTATTCCCTTTGAGTAATAAACAATGCTTCCTTCCCCACTAAAGGTTCTTAAATTGTTAGAAATCTCCTGTAAGAAAGAATCTATTAAATGTACAGGTCCTATAGTATACAGAAGAATTAACAGTGTATGCCAGTAGTGCTGGCTACCAGTTATCCATTTTATCATCTGCTTTTGGAGCAGTTTTTCTCTAATAAAATCTTGTATTCCTTGACTAGGTTTTAACTGATTTTTTTTTTTTTTTTTTTTTGCATAACCAATAGAGGAGGATCAGGCTCCTTCCATATTGGTTTAGCTTTATGAACTATTAGGTCAGTTTACACAATAATAATTCAAAGTCCTTTGAATGGTAACTCCCAGAGAAAATGAAGGATGAAAGATTAACTTCTGAATTAGCTTTCTGTGACCTATTACTTTTCTCTTTGTGCTTTTTTAAAATGTAGCTTCTGATTCATGTTTAGAAGAAAGATATTAAATATTTCACATGATGGCACTCCACAATATTGATCTGACATAAAAAAAAAACCAACACCCTATTGCTTTCAGGTTGCAGCAGGAGAGAAGATTCCTCTAATGCAGGAAGAGATTCTGCTCCGGGGCCATGCATTTGAAGCTAGAATATATGCTGAAGACCCTAATAATAACTTTATGCCAGGAGCTGGGCCATTGTTGCATTTATCCACCCCACCACCTGACAGCTTCACCAGGATAGAAACTGGAGTCAGACAAGGTAAAACTGAGGGCAGTGTTGTAGTCAGAAATATTTAACATCAAAAGCTGTCCTTTGTATGCATTTACCTCTTTGGCCTAAAACACTTAGTCTGGCAGCACTATGCATAAACAGCTGTCATAAATAGAATCATAGAATCAGTCAGGGTTGGAAGGGACCACAAGGATCATCTAGTTCCAACCCCTTGCCATGGGCAGGGACACCCTACCCTAAATCAGGCTGGACAGAGCCTCATCCAGCCTGGCCTTAAATACCTCCAGGGATGTGGCCCCAACCACCTCCCTGGGCAACCCATTCCAGAGTCTCACCACTCTCATGCTGAAGAACTTTGCTCCATTCCCCCATGTTCTGTCACTACCTGATATCCGAAAAAGTCCCTCCCAAGCTTTTTTGTAGGCCTCCTTCACATACTGGAAGTCCACAGTAAGGTCACCTTGCAGCTGGCTCTTCTCCAGACTGAACAGCCCCAACTCTTTTAGTGTGTCCTCATAGGAGAGGTGCTTCAGCCCTCTGATCGTCCTTGTGGCCCTTCTGTGGACACTTGGTTTAGTGTTAACAGCATATTATTAATCTGTTTTAGGTGATGAGGTTTCTGTTCATTATGATCCAATGATTGCAAAGCTTGTTGTTTGGGCTGAGGATCGGCAAGCAGCACTGAGAAAGCTGAGATACAGTTTGCATCAATATAATGTAAGTAGAAGGAACCCAGTATGGTTTAGGATCTTCAGGTAACATTGCGATATCTTGAGATAACAAAATGTAGATCAAGTATCACAATGATACAAAAATGATTTCTAAGGGGGTAGCTGCATTGCTGCTGTCATGTCAGAGTCTATTTGTTTGCAGAAGTGTTGTTTTTTCATGATTTGCATACTTTTTTCATTGGTGGAATGAGTAGACAGATGTGTGAAGTCCAGTTTTACACATAAATTACGTTTTGCAATATTCTCAGTTAAATGAATCCAGCTAGGACTTGCAGAAGAGTGTAGCTAAATAACATTTTCACTTACAGTTTGAACTTTCACAGACTTAAAGGGATTTGTTGGTGGAATTTTGTACCAGTTTCTAATTTATCAAAACAATTAAATTTTTAGACCATACACATGGTAGAGAAGTATGGAGAGTTTTTAACGCTATTTATTCTTTTTATAAAGTGGTCTCTTTTTCCCTTATAAAAACTACAGGTATTGTATCTATTATCAAAGCCAGAATTCAGTTTTTGTTCAGAATTAATTTACACTTTTAAATCAATCACATAAACCTGATTGAGGTTTAGCTAAAATGAAGATTATTGCAAGTGAAAGAGGTAAAAGAATTCCCTTTGGTTTTATCAGAATTTTCTGAGCATTCTATTAGTAAATGTTGACACCACAATATACTTCCCAGCTTCACTGAATTCTCTAAATATTTCTATTTGCATGTTGTTTGCCTTGGTATTTTATAGTAAAGGAATGGGTAGTTTGTGTTAAATCTGTAAAAGTCAGTGCTACAGTTTAACGATCAAATAATGTAATATCCAAACTGTTGTAACTAATTTTTAATAAGAGGCATTTCTTATATTAGAAATGGTCTTTTAAGTACTCAGAGCATGGTTTGTTTTGAAACAGTAGGGTTTTTTTCCTGAATTACCTCCTATTACTATTGCTGGGAAACTTTCTTTGATTGCACATTGGACAAAGGTAGCTTTTTGAAACCAGATTGCTTCTGAGAAAGATACTCTTGTTTTGATTTGTTTTTAAGGGTGGTGGTTTCATCGGTTATAAAACAGACCAGCTGAATTAATGACAAACTTTGTGTTTTGATGGTGCTGTCTGAGGAAAGATTTGTCTGTGTATAAGTTGAACACAAAGCTGTACATCCATTCATAACTTTATTTCAATTTGGCAATCTGCTTCTTTTTCTTTGTAGATTGTAGGACTAAGCACTAATATTGATTTCTTACTGAGCCTGTCCGGACACCCACAATTTCAGGCTGGAAATGTGCACACTAATTTCATTCCTCAACATCATGATGACCTATTTCCAACCAAAAAAGCAGCCCCACATGAAGTTATGTGTCAGGCAGCTCTAGGACTCATACTGAAAGAGAAAATGCTAACAGATGCTTTTAGAGATCAGTCAGATGGTAAGGATCATTCTTCTTTTGTTTTGTTTTACTTGTGACTAGATGAGACAGTGCTGTGACCTCGTGTGCAATTATTTAATTTGCGTGCTTTTTGCCTCACATTGTGCCTGTTCAGGGTTCTGCTTTCTGGCATCTGTCAGATATGTACACACAGAGCAGACTATAATTCTTGTTAAGGGACAGATAATAAATAGATCACCACTGTAACATACAGACTATTTCGACAGATAGGCACACTGTCTGAAGGACCTTGGGTTTCATGATCTGTGTCACAGTGCACTCTGTTCTGTACAAACGTACAGCGAATATCTGGCACTAATATTTCTACACTTGTCCCAAGGCCTTCAGAGATAAAGTTCGCTGTGCTGGGACTGGGAGAGACAATAGGGTTTAATGGAATGAACAGGACTCCAGGAGCTGAACAGTCTGGAGTTCTGGAATGTGTCCAGAGAAGAGTGACGAAGCTGGTGAGGGGCCTGGAGCACAACATCTCTGAGGAGAAGCCGAGGGAGCTGGGGTTGTTTAGCCTGGAGAAGAGGAGGCTCAGGGGTGATCTTATTGCTGTCTAGAACTACCTAAAGGGAGATTGTGGCCAGGTGGGGGTTGGTCTCGTCTCCCAGGCAACCAGCAACAGAACGAGGGGACACAGTCTCAAGTTGTGCTGGGAGAGGTATAGGCTGGATATTAGGAAGAAGTTCTTCAGAGAGTGATCTGCCATTGGAATGGGCTGCCCAGGGAGAAGGTGGAGTCCCCATCCCTGGAGGTGTTCAAGAAAAGCCTGGATGGGGCACTTAGTGCCATTGGATAGGGCTGGGTGATAGGTTGGACTGGATGATCTTGGAGGTTTCTTGCAACCTGGCTTATTCTATTGTATTCTTAAATAGTTAACAGCTTTATCACTGAGATGTGCAATTACTGTTAACAGTAACTTCATATAAATCTAACAAGCTGCCAACATCCTTGTTAATTTGCTTTCCTTCTCCATTTTCACTATGCTGGAAACATGGAAAGGATTTCATACACTATTCCCTTGCCTCAAGAGATGAACTAATGGGGCCACATCTGATAGCTGTATAGCTGATCTATTCTTAAACCCATGAAATAACAGAAAACCCTTCAGTCTTCTCAGGCAATTTGCTGCCATGTTTGACTACTCTGCTCTACTGTAGTTGGAACCTCTACCTAAAGGCTAATCTGAATGTCATATCTTGCAATCAAATTCCAACATTTTCTTGTCCTGTTCAAGGATGTCTTCATGGAGAGCAGTCAATATTTTTCTTAGTAAGTGCTGTTGTCAGTGTTGTGTTTTCTCTAGGCTATATAGCATCAGCTGAAGCTTGAGTGAGGGATCATCCCTGTCTATTACAGTAGCTCCCCAAACTTTTATGTGTGGTGTAAATACACGATAGTAGTAATAGTAGAACATATATGCTAGTAGTAATAGTAGAACTACAATTTTACAATGTGACTTCTAAGTGCAGTGTTTTGCCAAAGCAGAGTGAAAGTAACCTTTCTGTGTATTCTGTGGTTTAGATAAATTCTCACCATTTGCATCGAGCACTGGTAGAAGAATAAATGTATCTTACACTAGAAAATTGTCTCTGCTGGATGGGGAAAACAGTAAGTTAATAAAGTGTGTGTGTGTGTAGAGAGGAACTACTTGATGGATAAACTTATTTCAACTGGTGCTTGAATATTCAGGCTAAGAAGCAGCAAATAGCAGTTTGAGTTTTATGCAGTTTAAGAAGGGAATTCACACGATTAATCCACACTCATAGGTTTTGAGGAGATAGAATCCAAATTCTAATGACGCTAGTGATGTTCACAGTTTTTAGCACAGCTGAGTGCCATTGGCTGTTCTGCTTTTTTTTGTTTTTTTTTTTATTTCCCTTTGCTGTGAAAGTGTTCATCACTTCTTCCCAACAAAATTCTTCATCCAGGTAGCTTGGTACAGATTTCAGAACCTAACTTTAGATGTTCATCTCTTAAAAAAACCCAAACTATATAGAATTCAGTATGAAGTCTTCAGTATGCACCAAGTTGATCTGAAAATACTTGTCCTTAGTGTTGGTAGGCTTATTTTTATAATCAAAAAAGATAGACTAAATATTGCTTATGTTATTTGTCTCTAGATCCTATAATTAAATCTACTGACTTGCACATTTTCTGTTTTATTGAACAGTTGTTGATGTGGCTGTAAGATACAATCAAGAAGGGTCCTACAGTATGCAGGTACAAGTCCATATTTTTCATATATTTAATTCAATAAAAGAAGAATCAGTTTCCTGTGGACTTCTCTTGCTATTAACTGTTATTAAAGTTGCTTGGTAATTACCAATGCAGGATTCCATTTTTCATTTGCTTGCAGCAATTGTTGTAGACTGTTACTTTGGCCTGAAACTATTTTTGCTGGGGGTTGGACTGGTGTAGAGGAACTGCTAAAATGCTTCTGAAAGTAAAGCTAAGAAAAGCATTTGGTTTTATTCAGTATTTGAAGATCTTAGTTTTTATAATTCCCTTCCTTAAACTTGTCATTCTAAAACATTGGGAGTTAGATTTAAATCGGTGTTTAAAAAAGACATTTCTTCCATGGGACTCCTGCTTTATTCTGTGCATGAGATGGATCTCCTGTGGGATAAAGAAGCTTTCTAGATCATTATCTGTAATATGATATTTGTGGTGTGTTTTTTTGTTTTATTTTTTTTTTGAGATGGAAATTGGGAAGTCATTGGTAAATGAGTTGAGGAATGGTTAGATCTCCTGGTTAAATAACTGAATGATGATAGAATAGAATTCTTTCTCTGCATGATCTATAGGCATCCTGCAGGATACAACTCAAGATGCTTTAAAACTATTTTTTTGTGTGTGTAGATAGTCTCTTAATCATGTGTTACGAGCATTGTGCTTTCCTAGGTGTTGAATATTCTTCTTGTATCATCAAGAGTTGAGTGGGTTTAATCTGAAGTTTGGCACCCAAAATGGATGCGTGCTCAGGAATGCAGTCTCTCTCTAGTCCAGCATCTTATTCCAAATATTCAGAAAAGGAGAGTTGTGAGAATAAGTCAGTACTTACCAACAGTGTAGTCTGTTTAGACATGACTGTAGCAGAAGAATGGGGCGAAAATGATTGTGCTTTCATGTGTATAACTGTCTCAGACTCATAAACCCTTACTTCTACTGATAGCAACATTGAGATAACCTGCATCTCAAATAATAGCCAGGTTATTCTGAGTGCATTTGTCATGCAGGACAGCTTTTATGTTTCAGGCTAACATGAGTAATGTCAGCAAAAAAATAGTCTAGAGGCAATGCAGAGTGGGATCTTTTGGGGAGGGCAAGTGCAACTGGGGAGAATATAGACTACTAAGGAAGAAGGAATAATGAAACCTGAGATGGAAATGGACTGATGCTGGAGATAAATGATGGAGAAGCAGAATGGGGAGCTAATCATAGGGAGGACAGTGCTGCCGGAGTGCTACAAAACCTGTCTTGAGACTAGACATCTAGAGCAAGTTGCTGAGACATGGAAGTGGCAGGCACTCACAGTGCTTCACAAAGTGTTCCCCTAATTTACCCCCTTGCTCAGGATACTGATCAAGGATTTTTTTTTTTTTTTTGTTTGGTCAGGGATCAGTATCAGATCCATATCCCTTCAATGCATGTGAGAAGGTCTTAGTTCAGTGAAAAAATAGTATACAACCATATAAGTGAAGACTGACTTTTATGTTTACTCACAACATCCTGAAGGATGTGCAAGTCTCTGATTCTTTGCTCACTGCTGTTAGACTTACAACTAAAGAGATAGCAAAACGTAATGTGCTTTTGTTTATATTCCTTTACTGTCTTTATATGCTGAACCTGTCAGAGGTGTAGTTTCCATAGATGATGGGTTTACTTACAAACAAATGACTTTTCTTTTGAAGTCTAATTGACTTGCTTACTGCTCTGTTCTGCTCCTTTGTAGGTTTAATTGAACATATTGTAGTTTTTGTATGACAAGCTTCTGAGAGTGAAGTAGTTGTCTTTTGGAAAGCACTGTGGAAAATTTGTGATGTCAGGTGAACAGTGTGGATTTTTCAGTTTGAGGAAAGTCAAGATGCTAGGACAGGTTAGAAACATTGGCGGCACTGAAGAGAATATTCTGGGTTTATTTTTCCTGAGAAATAGTATAGCTTTGTATTTTGCTGAGTGCTGTGGCATAGTTTGTGATAAAAACTGTCCTTGGACATGATACCAGCCGGTCTTCTGAGCTGATTGCACTGGGTACAAAATACAATTGAGAAATAAAGGATGCATGCCATTATATATAATTAAAAAAAAAAAAAATCTAGAATTATCTATGAAGAATCACAGATTGAGTGTTTTACCCAAATACTGACTTTTGCTTTGTCCTATCAGAAGTCAGGCAGGGTTAGGCTTTATACTTATAACAGCATTTAACTTTCAGATTCAAGATAAAACATTCCTGGTTTCTGGAGAGATTGTCAAGGAAGATGATTCATTTCACTTGAGGTCTTCAGTAAATGGAGCAGTGTGCAAGTCCAAATTGGTAATTTTGGACAACGCCATTTATCTCTTCTTCCCGGTAAAGTTCCTTTCTTTATTACCAAAAGTATAAAATTTAAAAGTTTTGTCTATGTCAATGAACAATAGAAATTGCAAGAGAATGGGAAAAAGAATAACAAAATTGAGTTATTACCTTGGCCCATAATGTTTTGATACCTGCTGGACTTACAGCTATAATTAGAAGTTAGGTGCTTAGAGTGGGTAAGAAAATTAATTGCTTTTGGAAAGATAAAATACAATTAGATGAATCAGAGTTGATGGTTTAGGAGGGGGAACGCAAAATACTAAAATGGTCAAATATCTAAGTTTGTCATAGAACAGTAGCCATCATTATTTGAAAGGGCTTGTAACTGATATTTCTGTTTCAGTGTATTTAAATATTAAAAGATAAGAAAGAAACTGATATTGGTCTGAGGCAGGATAACTTCAGGTAATATTAAAAAAAATGAAATTGTGTTACCATGGCATTATCTGCAATGCATGAATAATAGCATTTGAAAGAGGAGGTACCCTAATTTGCATGATTAGGCTGGCAATTTTTTTACTTGCAGTTACCAAGATAAAGGGCCTTAAAATAACTCAAAATGTAATCTAAATATGTAAGTTATGTGTTAGTTTCAATAATTAACCTCTAGCTCTGAGCCCCTTAAGACTTTCAGCAGATTGCAGTGAAAACTTTGCTGCATCAGTGATGAGGACAAAATAATTTATGCTGGAATGGCAAAGCTCAGTTTTCCTGTGGTATCAGAGTGAGGTCTGAGGTTGGGGAGCTAAGAAGAAATCATAGGAGTTTAGGTTACGAGGGAGAATGGGTCTTTGAGAAACTGGGTAGCAGGTGGGAACTGGAATTTTATATAATGGTGAGAATTTTTTGTGAAGCTTAGCACTTAATCCATTTTATTGTGAATTGTTATAGGCTTATAGTGCTGATGCTTGGCAATGAGAATGTCAATGTCTGCCTCGTTGCAGCAACCTGCCCACCCCTTGTGCAAACAGCCTTTGCTCATTTGCCAAAACCTTGTGCTGGTGCTGCATGAATAGGGAAGGTGTGGGTTTGGGACAATGGTCTGTGTGGAGCTTCTTTTTCACAAGGGTGGTTCCTTCCTTTCCGATCCTTGGCAGCAGCAGGTGTGGCTTTTAAGGACACTGGCAAAGTAGTCAAGCATGCTGACAGTCCCTTTGTTGTCCTGAGTCCAGCAGTTTGCCACCTTAACCAGCTGACTGATTTGACTGAAGCTGGGTCTTTTCTTTCCCTGTACATCATCATCCCTACTAGCAGTCTTATCTGATGCTGTTATGTCATTGATATTTTTTGTAGGAAGGTAGTGCTCAGATTGGCCTTCCAGTACCCAAGTACTTGTCTGCAGTGAGTTCAGTGGGAACACAAAGTGGTGCTGTGGCGCCCATGACAGGCACAATTGAAAAGGTAATTGGGGTGGGAAATGAACTCTCCAACGTACATCCAAGTTCACTCTTCCAGAAATGGTGCTTGCTTCTGTACTGCCAGGAAAGAATCTGGGCCAGAAATATCAGCGCTGTGTGACTTCTCACAAGATAGGTTTACTCTGAGTTCAGCAGCCAACCAAGAGTTTTTCAGGCTCATAGGTTTTGGTTTTCTGTCTTTTCTAGAGCTCTTAAAGATCTGAATATCTAACTTATCCAACTGATGAAATAACTTCTTCACTACTTTCTGAGTCAAAGTTCTCTGAAATGTTACAGACTGACTGATCCATTCCATTTGACCAAAATAAAGATGCACTTGGCAAAAAAGCAATCTTCAGACATGGTTTTTTTTTCCTTAAGCTGTGTGTTTTGCTGTTTCTGTTTTTTGTTTCTTTAGCTCAGCAACTGTTTTGTATTTCTGTATACAGTAACAAAGCTTCAACAGAAAAGAGATTTCCAGGAGAGTTCAGTGGTTAAAGGATTCTGCTATCAATAAAAAGGCATGAACCCTTTCAGAGGGTGAAATACTTTGAACATGGATCTTTTACATACTGAATTAACAATCTAAATCAGTTATTGTAGGAAAAAAACATGTGGTTCCTGCAAGCTTCTCTCTGTTTTTTCATTTAAACACTACCTGGAGACTGTATCCAGGAGGAGGTTCTCCACTTTCAAAATGGAAGTTCCTAAGCCCAGAAATTGTAGAATGTACATTGTCTCTTCTAGCAATTCTTCTCTGATACCTAAATGGCTTCCTGGTCATCCCCTTAACTGTTACTGAACCTCTTTCAGTAACCTCAGATTCTGTTAATTTTTATCTGGATAACTTGGATCCCAAATTCAACAATAATAATGATATTACAAGGCTGTTTTTTAAAACCACAACCACTCAGTGGATTGTGCTACTCAAGACCCAGTTAATGATTTTTACTGGTAGAAATGTGTGACTTTTTCCAATTTTCTCTTGGATTGTAGGTGTTTGTGAAAGCAGGGGATAAAGTTCAGGCTGGAGACCCTTTAATGGTTATGATAGCAATGAAAATGGAGGTAAGTGACATAAAAAAGGTTTTAATTACTGAGAAAATAAAAATCTCATCAGAATTTAATATTTTTGTTTGCATTATTGAAGCATGGTGTAGAGCCTGCAGATGCTGTAAAACAAGTGTCTGACTAGATTTTAGAGGATTATATTTGCTGTTATTAACAAATTATGGTTATATAATCTGTGGTGTTCTGCAGATGTTTGAACATTAATTTGTGAATCCTTCCCTCCCCCTTGCCCCTCCTTCTACTTGTCTAGCAGAAAACTGTCTAGCTAGATCTCTTGCCCACTGTGACATCACCATGTGTAATATCTGCAGTTACTTCAGGCAAAAATGTACCTAATGGTAATCTTGTAAATATACCCAAGTTTATTACCTTTTTATATAATCTTTTTATTTTTACTTAAAAGCTTGCCAGGGTTGCACTAAGTAATGTTGTTCTGTAACTGTCCATGTGGTATTCACTGTTTCAGCATTTTGGCCATTATATCTTGTCACATTATGCTTCAGACTGCTTGAACTAGAGTTCTGGTAGCTTGAAGTGGTTTGGTTTGGCTTTTAGTTTAAAATAAACTTCAGTTTGCGATAGAGAATGAACAGTGTTGAGCCAGTTTGCTTTTCCTTTATCGTACCATTTTATAAATTTCACTAACACTACATGAAATACAGCAGTGTACTAAAACGTTGAACCCAAAATTCTTTGCAGTTGGATACTAGATGTTTCTGCTTCCCCAGCTGATACTTCACTGACATTGTATAAGAATTGTTCTCTTTATTTTGTAGTGCTATTGAAATATAAAATGTGAAATTATAAAAGGAAATTACTATTAAAATGAATTCTTGCTGAGGTGTGAGGATTTAATATCCAATATCAAAAGTTTTGATATTAGAGTAACTTTATGTAGAAAACTACTGAGAAACAAAACTTCAGTGGAAAGCTAACCTGATAAAATAACAAGCAGACCAGTTTGGGGATTGATATGTAAACATGCTGTTCCTTTACTGCCAGTAGTAGCTGTGCTTGTATTTCATCTAGATTTTTATAGAATTGCTGAATGGTTTTGGTCGGAAGGGATCTTAAAGATGATCTAGTTCCAACCCTCTAGTTCCAACCCCCCTGCCACGGGCAGCAACACCTTTGAGCAGACCAGGTTGCTCAAAGCCCCATCTGACCTGTTCTTGAACACCTCCAGGGAGGGGACATTACAAATTCTCTGAGCAACCTGTTCCAGAGTCTCACCAGCCACATAGTAACAAATTTCTTCATTAAATCTAATGTAAATCTCCCCTCTCTCAGTTTGAAACCCTTGTCTTTGTCCTCATTCTCTATTATCCCTTGTATCACTATATTCCTTGATTCCTCATCTTTCCTGTGGACCCCCTTCTGAGTACTGGAAGGCCTCTGTGAGATCTCCCTGAAGCTTTCTCTTCTCCAGGATGAACAACTGCAACTCTATCAGCCTGTTTTCATAGGCGGGGGGTGCTCCAGTTTCCTGTCTCTCCTTATGGCCCTCCTCTAGACCCATTCAAGCAGGTCCATATCCTTCTTACACTGGGAGCCCCAAACCTGAGCACGATAATTCCGGTGCGGTCTCAGGATCCTGAGTGTAATAGGGTCAGAACCACCTCCCTTGACCTCCTGACCACGCTTCTTTTGCTGCGGCCCAGGATGTGATTTGCTTTCTGGGCTGTGAGTGCACATTGCTGGCTCATACTCAGTTTTCCATCCACTAATACCCATAAGTCCTTTTCCACAGGACTGCTCTCAATCCACTTATTTGCCCAGCCAGTATTTGTGCCTGGAATACTGTGCCAAGTATCTGTTCAATAAAGACACCTCTTTGCTAGCAAACAGAAATATCTTTAGTAAATCTGCAGATTCCTCTTAAGGCACAGATCTCCCATACAATTAATATTTTGGACTAAAATTGCATTATTCCTGCCTAGCATTTTTTATGATAACAACGAGTATTAGTGAAGTATAATAACATTCAGCTGTTCATGTTTCAAAATAGAACATTATACAGCATTTTTGTCCTCAGTATACCTATCTAAATATTGATGAGGAAAAAAAAAAAACCTTGGGGTAGGGTATAATTTTAAAAGCAGGTTTAAAATAAATACATGTGTAAGAGGAAGTGTCTTCTGCTCTGACTGCACCAAAGAGTAACGTTAGCAGTTGGAGAGAGAGAGGGAAGGAGAATAAAAGAAGTACTTTGCTGGTTCACTATTGATCTGTTTCTATGCAGCATACCATAAGGGCTCCAAAGGCGGGAGTGATAAAAAAGGTCAATTTCCAAGAAGGTGCCCAGGCCAATAGACATGCTCCACTAGTTGAATTTGTGGATGAAGAGGCTGAGTCAAAATAAAATTCATGGAAGCTGCATTTTATTTTTTTCTACTTTTCTGATTTTTCTCTAAGGAGAAGATTTCTTCATATTTTCAGCAAACTGTTTTGTATAACAGATTGGGGAATTGGTTTCCTCTGCACTTCTTGGATAGTTTGGCTGTAAATTATGCTAACTTTACTGAAATTTGGATATCACTATACTGTAATCATATATATAGCTTGTGGACCTATGTGATTCTTGTTCAGTGGCTATGTTTGCCTGTGAGAAGGCATTAGATTGGATGGGATAAGTTCAGAAGGACTGTAAGTTATCCACAGCTGGGGATCTCCTGCTTATTTTTGCATTCACAGATGCCTTTTTTTCCCCCTGAGATGTGAAAGCATTCATTTGAAGGAAGTCTGAAAGGTGCCAATTGTTTCCTGACTTAATTTCTCCAGCAAAATTCCTATTTATGGCTTACTTTTTTTTGCCCAAGTGAGGAGTTTAGTGTTGCTCCTTAGCCCAGGATCCCTCTCTGTCATTTTTGGTGCATCTTTTTTCCCATTTACCTCATTGAGTAATGAAAATTTGCGTTTCAAAAATTATTTTAATGTACCTTGAAATATTGGATACAAAGAATTTTTCAGATGTGTATTAGCATTTGCTACACTAATCAAAGTTGGAGCATAAGTGCTTTCCAAAAATATCATTTGATCTTTAAACATGAAGTAGTAGCACAAAAAGATGATAAGCTTATTTAATTCTTCAGAAGTCTGCCAAAATAAAATAGTAACTTCAAAGTCCTCATTACTTTTCCCATATTGTTCTTGTTCTGGTATGTTACTGGCTGGAAAGGGGTATACCAAAATCTTTATAACAACAGTTTGGTTTTGTATCTTGTGGTGTGGCAGAAGGGAAAATTGATAATTTTTTTATATGCAAAGAAAATATTTATCAGATGCAGCATTCTCATCTTTTGCCATAAATGTATTTTAATTTGTTTAAGAAGCATCTCAGAGAAGCAGGAAAAGGGAAAAACAAACAAACATTTGAATTGTTGCAAACTTGCAAATTCTTTTCACATTTTGGTGAAGATCTGCTTGTGATACAAACTTTTGATAGACTTATTTAAGACAAAAGTATGGTTTATAATTCAGAAATGAGCGAACAGAGATGCTACAGAGATCCCAAACTGGTAGTTGCATCTGTGTAAATGGATTCTTATACTTAGCCAAAATCATATAAAATGTCATGGGGAATTCTCTGATCTGATTCTATAACTGTGCAGCCTTGCCTGCAATGCAGACACAAACTGTAAAAAGAGGAATGGCTCTGGATGGTCTGTATATTAAAAGCATAGTTTTCAGTTTGCCTTGTAATCCAGTGGCCACCTAACAAAACTCCAGTGATCACCAGTGATTTTTATTTACTGCCAAATAAAAACTACACCTGATTTGGAATGTTTGTTTTCATTTTTTCTTCATTTCATTCCTTCCTTGGTTGCTTCTGTTTATGCATTAGAGGGTTTTAAGCAGCTGTTCATGTATCACCATCTGATAGCTGACAGAACACAATCTGCAGATCACATTTAGGAGGCAGTAATCCAGACAGCCGTAATGGGTTTCACCGCAGGTAAGTTCAGTGACTCTTATCTAAAAATGGATTCTACACAGAGAAACATGAACGCAGACATGAAGAGACACACTGCAGCCTGGCATTTTTCTTTTTTTTTTTCTTTTCTCCTTCCTGATACTGCCCTGTTTCTAGACCTACTTTGCTACACTGAATCTGCAGGAAAGCATTAAAACTCACAGCATGAGGTTCTCTGGCCACTCAGTCTGCACTGCTAGCTTCAGCCAGCCAGCCAAACAAGAACATGCTCTTTGGAAGCTGACAAAATGTCTTCCTCCCTTAAGAATGAAGTGAGACAAAAAAAAAATTACCAGCTTCCATTTTCCCTCACTTCTGAAAATTAGCTGTTAGGTCTTTTTACTCTAGGTTTCCGCTGAGATGGATTTTTCAAATAGCCATGTTGTTGTTTATTTCAGAATAAAATCTTTTGCAGAAGTTGCTGAGAATTTGCACCCTTAAAATGCTTTGCTGCAATGTGATTTAATTGAACTTAGAGATGCACAAAGAATTATTAAAGGTGGGTTGTTCCTGTAACCCAGCATTTTAATTTACAAAGTATTGAGGAATGCTCCACTTATTACAAATACTTTCATTATAAATGGGAATTGTTAAGACCCCTGTGATAGCAATACAGCTGTTATTAAACTGGTGGTAGATGAATTAGTGGTAGTGGTAAGAAAGGGTAAAAAAAAGAGTTGTCTAAAATGCAGTATTTTAACTATCCTAGCTAAAAGGATAATCTTTGTGAAATTACTCATTAGCAGTATACCTGTCCAAATAGTGCTAATTCTAATTGCAATGATCTACTCTTGCTGGTAGAAGAGAGAGGGGACCAGGGCACAAAATACGTAGTTCAGCCACAGTTGATAGACAGTAGGAAAGAGCTAATGTCCCAGACTGTGGCTTCTCTGGGACAGGATCAGATAGTAACACTTGGTGAGCTTTCTGGTCAGCTTGTGATACCAGCTGCGTTCTGCTTGGTAGTGAGGATGCTACCATACCAAAGTGACAGCCCTTCATAAATGATCCACCTCTGGAGATCTTTGTCTCTGTAGTGGGTTTAGCAGTTACCTGCCCCCCCCCGCCCGCCTTTATAAACCCCGGCTAGAACGCAGGACACTGCAAGTTAATAAACGAAGCTTTCTA
>VWZI01009962.1:79387-164284 GCA_013396835.1 Psilopogon haemacephalus
AGCAGACTGGCTATCTGGATGTTTTGAGAACATTTCTTAAAACATTTTTTTTTTTTTTTTTTTCTCAGTAGAACTCGGTGAAGTGACACACTGTGCTTTTATCTCTCTCAGCCAATAGTCTAATTTCTTACTCAGATCCTCCAATTAGCTCAAACCAACACAGTCTCTCTTACAGCCAGTGAAGATCTATGATGTGGAGCCTGAAATCTTGCTGAATGAGTGGTTAGGACAAGGGAAGTGGAAAGCAGGAGAGCAGGATAGTGTTCCTAATTCAGCCACTGACTCACACGGTGTGACTTCAGGCAAGTCACTTAGTAGATATTTGGCTGTGTTTCCTCCTATTTAATGAGGCTGATGGTAATCCAAACACTGTAAAATTTGTGGACAGAGTGGTTTATAAATAATTATTTTCCATACTGGCTGGTAAAGTTTTAATTTCAGATGTAGACTGCTTTTACTTGCAAGGTTGATTTTTTTTAACCCTTTATATACATATTTCTACTAGTGAACTGTAAAAAATAAAGTTTTTTCAATATGTATTGAATCCTTTGATGTAATGGTTGTACTAAGCAATTACCAGAATGTCCTAGTTTGTCTTCGTGATGATTGAAAAATGAACACTCAAGTGTTTAGTCAAGGAAAAAAAAAAAAGGTTATTCTGAGCACAGTACTCCTATTAAAACAACTTGTGCTTACATTAAAGGACTTATCAAGCAGTGCACTTATCACAAGTACCTTCATTTCTGTGGATGATTATTCTCCTGTTCAGTCAGCTGAGGAATTATTTGTCTCTGTTCTGTCTGTTCTGTTTGTAAAAAGCTCAGCAATGCTGTGTAGGATGTGTTTACTTAACAGTCAGTAGCAATGGATTGAGGTCTGAGTTTACAGCTTTCACACAAGGTATGTTTTTAACGAATAACTGCTTGTACAGTTATGTTCAAAATGATAGCTTTTTACCCAAGAGCACCTCACAGGTAAAGTAGCACTTTAGATCTTTATGATACTGGTGCATAGCCCTCTGCATAAGAATTCAATTTTGAAAAGTAATACTACTGAATGTCTTAGTCCAAATCAGTACTCCAGAAATTCATAATTGAAGCTTTAGAGTTTATTTTTACATGGACCAATTGTATTTCTTGAGAGAAGAGAGTCTGGGATCTAAAAGCAATACAGTATGTGAGACATCAGTTGGCTTGAAATCTGTTGATTATATTAAACATTGGTGTTCTGGTTAAATATCCCCCCACACCCTTTTTTTCCCTGGTGATTTTTTTTTTTTTTTTTTAATTATAGCAATAATAAGCAGGTAAAACACATGTCTAGAGTCCTACTAGGTTTTGAAATTACAATGGTTAACTGATCTTAGTTTTAATTTGTTTTCCATATAAACAGTTCAGGTGCAAAGAAGTTGCTCTTGAAATGGTAATTGATCCCTTTGAATGGCAGTTAATCTACTCAATTAAAAAGTAGGGAAAACAGGAAATGTTAAAAGCTCCAAAGAGTCTGGTTTGAAAGACTACTGCTGAGAGCTGCACCCCTGTTTTGCCTCTCTGAAAAGGAAAAAAAAAGACATCTTATTCTGGGCTGTACTGATTTACTCACTCATCATTGTGCACTGGTGCACACAAACACTGATGTGACAACTGCAGCCAAAGACTCCACATGTTCAGTGTCCTATGCTTAGCATTCCAGAAACCTAAGATATAGCTCTGTAGAGTTGTGAAACCAGGAAAGAAAAGAACTAGAATAACCCAATTTAAAATGGGAACTGTTGCACAGAGATATGGCTAATACACGTTTTCCTTGAAATCTGCCCCACTGTGTTGATGCTGATAGCTAGTCACAGGCACAGAGGTTACAATTTGTCCCTTCTATATCAGAAAATCAGTATTGGCTGGGTTATGTGGGCATGCTCCCAAAAAACAGGTTGCTGTTATGACAGCGTGAGGAGTGGAAAAGGCTGTGTGACATGTATGACAGGAGTGCAAGAGTCATCTTACTACTCTTGCTTTGGATGCCTGCATTACTTTTGCAGACTGCTTTACCCCAGGGCTCCGCCCCACCCACATGGAACATAAGTGACTGTTTTATTAATAGAAAATTGTGTGTCCCGAATTAGAATGGCTTGTTTTTATTGCAGTGAACAATTAAAAATGGCCCATACTGGAAAAAAAATAAAAATCACTGTTATAGGGAAATAATTGCGTGCCTTGGTCTCTTAGGTTCTTGAAATCATCCATAATTCTTTGTAATGCAAATGGAAAGCTGCTTACAGTTCAAAGGTGTAGGTTTTAATTGTGAAGTCATAGCTATGATTGCACTGCCTGCTTTACAGCTGGGGAAATTTCCAGTCATTCTGTCCACAAAGATCACACTTTGTTTACTGAAGTTCTGAACTAAGGAAATGTCCACAGCTCATAAATATTAACTAGCTATCCCAATTCTTATTGCCCTCTCATTTCTTCATTCATATTACTGGAAGTGCTGTGATTGTAGTGTACCTGTTACAGTACTTCTGCATTCTGAAAAACACCTGATTGTTGTCCATTAAGTGTCCTGGAAAGTCTCAGTGTACTCAGGCCTGACAGGGTATAGTTAAGTATATGAAATTTCCTCAGACTTTCTTAAACTCCCTGACCTGACTTTTCTTCGTTACATAAAGCTGTTGTGCTCCCTCCCACAGATACTGCCATTTAGAATTCAGCTTCTAACAGTGCCTTGGACTGGGTGCAGTAACTTGTTAATCTCTTACCTAATGCAGGAAGGATTTATAACTTAATAGAAGGTGAACACCCTTCCCTGCAACCTATTAAGAGCCATCTTCAGTTGTTGGTGATATGTCAGTTTAGAAGTTCAGTTGCTTAGACACCCACAGGAAGACTGAGACTGCTTGCTTACTTAGTGCTTCTTTCAGTGCAGAAAAAAAAATATGGGCTGATACAAACATTCCAGCCACCTCATCTGAACAGTGGCATAGGAGTACACCGCTGTGTTTGCTGTGGATGTTAAGGAACTTAATGCCTTTACAGTGGGGATTAAATCTTGTGCAGGGTAGTTCATAGGACTTAGTTCTCTGTTAAGCATGGCTAGTGTTTGTGGGCAAAGGACCATAGTCATAGCCACTTTATTGCTATTCTATCAGTGTAAGATGAATCGATGGTTTAACTTTTTAGAGCATAAACAGCTGACAAAATGATGTCAGAAAGACATTTCTGGGCCAAGCTGTTCTGGGTTATTGCTATTCTTCGTAAAGGTTTGGGCCACTTCTTCAAAAAGTGCTGTAAGTGGAAGTTCTATCCAAGGGGCTTTATGCTGAATGGGTTCTGCAGTGACTTAATGTGAGACTTGCTTCTCTACTCACAAGAGCTCAAGTCCATGTAAACCAGATGAATGTTACATTCAGAACTATGTGTTTGACACACTTGGTTTAAAAATACTCTGACCCGTTTTCTTAGGGTTCATGAGATAATAAAACAGCATTGGCTCACACAACAAAACAAGGCAAGTGTGTCATACATACCATAAATTATAAAACCATCATGTTACTGTGGTCACAGTGCTTAGGCTGCATGCAGATTGCACAATGGGCATTTCCTTCTAGTCCTAATCGCTGCCTGCCTCCCTTACGTTTACAAATAGCAAAGCTGTGTATCGCTGGCATGACTTGGTGTGCCATCCTGGATGAAGCTCAACAAAACTTAACATGGAACAAGCTTAATTTAATCAACCTACCCTGAATATCTAGTTAGACCTTTTGGCAGCCTCATGGTGCCTCTTTCTTTACAAAACATCTATTTTTTTGCTGAGAAAGGGTAAGGGTGAGATTCAGATGGCACGCATGTCACTAAAGTGCAGATCTGCAGATGTACAGCCAGCCAGTAGGCATAAGGGCAGGAGTGGAATTGGGGCAATCTGTCTGCATTCTGAAGTGTGCGCTGTGCAGGATATGCCTGCTGCTGTGTGCCCTGTACAGATAACTTGGACTGTCTAATCAGACTGGCTCAGGCTGAGACACCACATAGTCTGGCCACAGTAGCTAGGAGCTCTGGCAATTCAGACGTACCTGTGGAAGCACTCTGGAAGTCAAGATGAAGAGCATCCCACTAAAATCAGTAGCACTAGACTTAAAACAGTACTAGGAACCCACTCCTGTTTATTCTCATGTAGTTTCACCTTGTAACTGAACTTAAATTGAAAAAAAACCAAAACATAACCCAGTAGCATGCACACTGGGAACAGCATCCATGTACCTTCTGTATGTTTTTTTTGTTTTTTTAATTTCACTTGCACATCACTGAATAATTCATTTTTATCCACCCTGCTAAGAAGCCCCTGCATACCTTACACTGTGGGAGTTAATGATATAGAGGAATTTAGTAAGGTAGAGAGATCTGATCACAAGTCAGTCAAAATTTGGAGCAGAGTCCAGATGTCCTGGGTACAGCTGGAACAATTTCTGAATGTACTAAGAATTTTCACCAGACCTGCATCTAATTTTAAAATTGCTTATTTGTAACCTAGGTAGAACATGAAAATAATGGATTGAGCTAAAAGCTGTAGCAGCAGTAAATTCCTCAAGTAATGTTTTTAAAGTAAACATAATTGGAATGCATTAAATCTGGTCTTCTAGATAATACCTGCAAGTCTACTGATGTAAGTAGCACCTTATTAAAGCTCAGGAATACTCTTGCATGTGAAGTTCTTTATGCTCTTAAATATTTGTAACACCAGGCCTTAATTTATTATTAATTTAATCTAACCTAAAACTCGTTTGAAAATAAAGGGCCATGCTGATTTCAGTAGTTTATTTTCATAAGAACCTAAACAAGTAAAAAACTAATTTTAGTACTTTATTCAGTGAACAGAAGTAAAATGAAAGAAACAAGTACTTGTTCAATATTCTTGTAAGGAATTTTATGAAGGACATTTAAAAGGGTAGGTAAAACTAAACACAAACACAGTGTACCCTGAAACACACATGCACAAAAATGCCCCAGCAGGTGCTTCATTACAGAAAAGCAGCAAGATTCATACATTAGAGAAGAACAAGCTCCTTGAGAAATCCGCTACAATTCAAGGTAGTCTCTTATGTTATTGTTACATGTTGCAGTACTTCTCCAGGAGGTCTAAACTGTGTCCTCAGGCTGCAGGAGGGCTGTCACAGCATGTTACAGTGATGGCAGTTGGCTAACTCTATGAAAGAGATTTTCAAGTTTGGCTTTGTCTTTTCTGCCATGGTTGACGTGGACCAGGCTTGTGTGCACTGTTCAAGACTTTCTATACCGGCCACTCTGCAGCCACCTTCAATATCAAAAACATACTTTTCAGCAGCATTCAAGGTATCCAGGCAATTAGTGTTTCATGATAGCTGAATTCACACATACTTCTACATATTTCATATGAAGACAACTCTTTACTGTTTCAGAACACCAGTACTAGACACTTCACAGGACAGGCCTGATTATCCTGTCCAAATATGACTTTAAGTTCTTGCACTGTATCTAAGCTTAGCTTTGATTTTCAGTGAGACATCATCCAGAACCCTTTCTCTAAAAACATACGTATAAATTCTGGACATCTGTCATGACGAACAGCTTTCTGAAGTCCTAGTTTCCTTGTGTGTGCAGCCGTACCAGTCACGTAGTACAAATATAGAAGCTTTCTTAATAGTTCCCAGCTCAGCAGGAGACAGCAGAAGAATCAGTTCTTAAACCTTTGTCCTTCAAACTAGTAGTTTGCCACCACTGTGAGTTTTACCAGAAAATGTGTCGGCTTTCTTGGACATCAGCTGCCAAAAATCTGCAGTAAGCTTTCATGGGAAAAAAACTACCTACCTGGGATACAGGTAGAAAGTGTGATTTAACCCTTACGACTCCTTTTGCTAGTACATCCATGCTATTGCAGAAAAGGCCAGATATGTCCACGCCTGCTGGGAAGCAAAAGCTCTGCAAAGGGGATCACTACCTCTAGCAGAAAAACCTCACAAACGTGGAAGTGGTCCTGTACTGAAATGCCTGTAAAACTGCTCCCGTGAGCCTTCACCTTCCCCAGGTCTCCGTGGCTCTTCAGCGAAAGTCTTCTGCCTCCTTTGCGAATCCACCCTGAAAACCCTAAGGGCTTTCCCCATCTCGCTTCCCTGTGCGCTTGCCCGCCTTCGACAAACACGGTGGAACCCCTACGAGCCCGGCGCAGCTGGGACGAGTCGTTGCACCGTACGTCTTCACACCCAGCCTTCCCAAAGCGTTCGCATTTGGGGTATTTGAGAACTAAGAACAGACTTTTCCCGACAGAAAAGCAGATGCGGGGCTGACCGGGGGTACGGGGTAATGAGATGGGGGTGAAGGAGAGGTGGATGTAAAGGAAGCGGGAACCGCGAGCTGCTCCCGCCCCTCGGACGGCGGCGGGACCCCATCGCACTTGGCAGCTCCTTCTGCAGCGCCTCTCCTCGCCCCAACCCTCAGTAACGCCGAGGACAGCGGGGCACCTTTCCCCTCCCTATGGCCTAGCGCTCCCGGTGCGGCTCCCCCCACCTCGCCTGCGTGGGATGACATTAGCGCCGCAGCCGCATCTACCGCGCTGCGGTCCCCAGCCGCTCCCGGAGAAACACGGCCGGGACACCGTCTGCCTCGCGGGGCACGCTCCCGTCCGTAGCGCCGCTGCCGCGCAGCGCCGTCTCCCGGCGCGGGGGATGTGGTGCACTGCGCATGAGCAGGAGGCGGCGGAAGGGCCCGTGAGGAGCCGGGAGCTGCTGCCGCCGGAGGAAGCCGTTGCCGCCGCCGCCGCTGCCGCCGCCCTCAGTCTCCGCCTGAGCCGGGAGGGAAGAGGCCTGCACAGTCCTCAACATGGTGAGCGTCCTCTCGGCTCGTCTTTCGGCTCGGCCTGGTGCCTTGGGGCCGGCCGGCCGCGGCGGTGCCGCAGGGGCAGCTGGGGCCTAGTCGTGACAGGCTAGGGTGTCCGGAAAGGGCGAAAGGGCTAGTCTCAGGGACTCCACAGCCGAGGCGTGATGTCCTGGGGCCATGGGTTCTTCGGATCTCCTAACGAGCATAGTGGGGAGGGGGTGTGGGGCCCGTGAAGGGTGCTGCGGCTGGCTAGGGCCGCCAGCCGCGGGGCAGGCAAGAGGCTGCTCTTGTGTAGGGGCGAACGCCAGGGCCTAAGTGGGGGGCGCCGGTATCCTGCGGAGGCCTTCGGCCTGTGAGGGTCTATCTGGCCTCCTCACGGCGAAGAGGTGCTGTCTTGCACTTGTATGAGTGGTCAGGTACCTTTGAAGAGACTGGGGTAATAGAGGTGTTTTGTGGGCGTCTTGATCTGTGTCTTCTGCGGGGTCAGCAGCCACCGTATCTAGAGAGAGTGCAGGGGACTTCTAGAAACCAGGGGTTACTTGAAGGTTTTGTCGGGATTTCGGGTGGCTTAGGTCCAATTAAGTACTGTCAGTTCACTGGGAAACTTGGGCATGTTGATTCTTAATGAATTTGGATTATGCTGGAGCAAATTTGATTTTGGTAAGGCTCCTATTCATGTAAGCGTTGTAAAGAAGGCCCTGCCTGTCTTGCGTTTTCCTTATGATGGTTTTTCTCTATAGCTGAGGATTTGCTGTGGACTCAGGTCAACTGACTTTCTCCCTTCCCTCTTCTAGAGGGAAGCTGCACGTTTGGAACAAAACTTGCTTATTTTTGTGCACTCAAACAAATGAAAAAGCATTCTTTAGCCTTAAATAAGAAGAGTCCTTACTGGTCTCTTTCACTGCGTCTTAGCCACCCAGGGCAATATGTTCGTAGTCATACTTCCAGGCCTTCTCTATGAAGAAGTTGTACAGCTTCGGCTAAAGCTGTACAATTTGAAGTAGTACTTCTGTATAGCAGCTGTATTGTCTTAGGAAGGGTGTGGGAGGGAATCTAAGACCTACTGGTGTACACTTGTTGGTATAAAGATATACCCGTGGTTAATATTATTCTGGAAAACAGTGTTAAAAGCATATTTTTTAAAAAAATCACCTTTAACTGATGGGTTGATGTTGGCATAAAAAAATATTTGGAATTTAAATTAGTGTGCTATCTGCAGACCTCTAATAAACTTATCACTATGTTACTAGTGATTTTATTTTAATACCTTTAAGTAGATCTTCACTTTCATTTTTATGGGGGGGCTTGAAACTAAAGTCTGGGTGAAGTTCAGACTGTAGAGGTGTCTTGTTATAATCTGTAGTTCAGGGATTTTAAAGTAGCACTTCGACAGTAATGTTACACAACTTCTTATACAGACTTTTTTTCCATAAAGATCACCTAGAGCTGTCTCACAGTATATCTAGTGTAAGTATGCAAAATAAATACACATGCATATATGTACATATATTCTTGGCTGGCTGTGTGGTTAGAAATTTAAATTGAACAATACTGTAGTAAGTGTCAGCATAACAGAAATAATGAGGCATGTTATTGTGATAATAGCCTTTTGTGAGAAACAGCAGAATCTTATTTGCTTAGTTTTCTTGAAAATATTTAACTGAAGAACTAGCAGATACAGCCTGTGAGCAAAACTCTACCGATAGATTGGGAGTTATCAGATCGGAGAGAATACTCTAGCCATGGCCCCAAGCATAGTTGTTAGGCTCTATGCAAACAACTGTTTTCCTGGTTGTGCTTGTTGGCTGTAGCACTCAGGTGAAAGGATGACATAGGCAATGAAGTTGGGACTAAATCACAGGCTGCAGCTTTTGTAAGAAGTAAATACAGGTATGAATTTTTTCAGGTGCCCAGGTATAGGGTTCTGTACCCACACTTGTGGTACCTCTAGGGGAGGTTTGCCGAAAGAGTGGAATAGACAGCTCAGGGAAATGATGGAGTCACCGTCCCTGGAAGTGTTCAAAAAATGTGTAGACATTTAATGGCTTTGGTGATGTTAGGTCGATGGTTGGATTTGAGGTCTTTTCCAACTGTCATGATTGTGTGACTATATATGATCCTCTAGGAGAGAGAATAGGAAGACTTCTTCACAGAAGAAGTCAATTCACTGAAGATGTAAATTCAGAAACATGAGATTCAACATCCTGTTTTCCTTCCTGTATGGACTACTGCTCTGGCAAGTCCTTCTGGTGGCTATGGTGTGTTCCTGGGGCCAGGTTGGTCGTCCAGCACAGTAAATGCTACATTAGAGGCTCCTGCAGCTCAGGTCTGGCTCCTGCTCGCCCACATAGCACTGCCAGTAAGAGCATTTCTGGCACTGACTCTCACCAGTGTTCCTACAGGCAGTGGTTTCAGGACAAAGGTTTCCTGGGTTTGAACTGCCTTTGTCTGATACCTGGAAAGGGAGACCATTGCAGCACTCTCTTACGCTCACTGGCTGTTTAGCTAACTTGAAAAGTGTTTTCTGTCCAGTACTTGGGTGCACCATCCTGGCACCGTTCCTTGGATCGTTGATAGCAATCTGCCTTACATTTTTGTTTGAGCTGAGCAGCGGCTATAGAAATAGTCTCCTTCACCTTATCAGTTCGTATGTTATTGCTTCATCTCATCACAAGGACAAGTAATGTGCCTGCAGATCAAGACAGAGCATCAGACTGGTCCATTACACTCTAAATCATCTCTGAAGAGAAGATAGTACCTGTATTATTCTGGATGATTTAATGAGCTTAGAACTATGTGTGATAATCAAGACAAGTGAGTGAGTAGCCATGTCTTTATCCAGAACCAATTGCTAATGAGATCTTTACTTACACTGTTGTATTATGCAGTTTGAGTTCTCTGAAGAATATTTCTATGCTGATAAATATATAATTTACAACTGCAAACCTCAGGTGACAGGAAGTCGTAAAAATTCAGTATTACAAGAACGTCACGCCTGACGCTGACCTCTGTAATGTTATTGTACTTCATGACATTGTTATGTGGTGTTTAACTCAACAAGCTGTTGTGCAAGACTGTTTGGTATGGTGGATATTCATGCTTGTAGCAGTTGATACTAAATGTTTTGCAGGTTGGTTCTCCCATAGCAAAACTTGCAGATTCTTGGCATCATACTTAGGATGGAGTAGTCTGAGTGCTAGACAAGATGGTGCTTGATCTTGTTTCCTTTCCTAGTGTACTAGAGAATCCTTTGAACTTACACTGTAAAATCACTTTTAAGTAGAGCCATGAAAAAAATTATTCAGGAATACAAACTACTCTGAGAATAAGGTGTGAAATTTTTCATGTAGCTCTTCATATTTTACTCATGTTTCATGGTGCCAATGCAAATACAAGGTGTGAATGCAGCTTCTAGTAGTTGAATAGAGCTTCTGCTCCAGACCAGAGCTAAGAGTCATAAACAACTGACAGCATACTTTTGTCATTTTTTTAGTTGGAAAAGGCTAATTTTGGTGCTTCCTTCACCTCTAAGGTTAACATGAATTACCTTAAAATACTACTGCATTATTCTGGGTAGCTATATGTTGATCTTCTACAAAAGACTTTAACCCATGTGCAAGTACTAAAATTACTTTAACCACCAAAAGAACATTAGAGATGTAAAAAGCAACTTTGATTTTACATTGCTTAGATTTTTTACCTAGGATTTTATATCTCAACAGACCTTTTGAGTTTTGGAGTTCTATTCTGTTCCACTGCAGACAAGTGGATTCACATCAGTTTGAAACAGAAGCTTAAGAGTATCCTGACAATCATACTTAGTGTGCCTCTTTTGAAGAAACTGTTGTAGAAAATAAAATGTAGCTGCAGAACGTGTTTGTTTATATTATACAGAAACAGTGGCTATTTACTTTGTTTTTGTCTTTAACTTGAATTTTATCATTTTATTGGTAGTATATGTGCATGCCGTGACAGTTAGTGGATTAACATGTAATTGTGTGTTCATAGTCTCCTGTTGTTACTACCTTCTGTATTATCAAAGAAAACACGGTTTTGCCTTCTAAGCTTTAGCTGTGTATTTTTTGCATACAAGCAGTAAACAAGATTATTTGCAGGTGTCTTTTATATTCCGTTAATGGGAATATAGTTTGGTGTGGAACAATTCAGACATTTTAGTGGAGCAACATTCTCTTGATCACTAGCGTTGCCAATGTCCAGAATGACCATTAGTGTTGCATAAAGACACAACTATGACACACAGTCATGATCTGTAAGCTTATTGCATGTGCAAAACTCTTCTGTGTGCGGGCTTAAGTTACTCCATTAGAACCAATGTCACTGGGGTCCTTTGAAAGTGTGAGGGTACTTCCTGCAGCCAGATATCTTTCTGGAGTTTAAGTGCAATTAGTGTAAAAGCCTTGGTATTGTGGAGGTTGATATCGTATTAGGAAATGCTTTTTACCTGTCACATGCATGCTTTTCTTCGAGTCCTGATAAACAAAAGCCTAGATTCCTTTAGTTCGCAGTAAAACTAGCAGGAACCAGATCATGTCTAATCAGTTGCTGGGTAGGGAAAGGTGAAAAGCAGTTACTCATTACTCTGCAGTATAGAGTAGAAAAGAAAGTGGAGGTAGTTCTTCGGGAGCCATAAGGAGTTTTGAGCAGTAATAAGCAAGGTCCAAGAACAGGGTTTTGTTTGGAATCCTCATCTCTCTCTTCCAGGCAGTGAAGGATGAAGATTGTTACTGTTTCCCATGGGCATTATCCAGAAGAGTGAAACCCTCATATGGCTGTCAGCTCTCCAGAAAATGTTGATGACCAGTGTGCAGAGCTGATCTTTGAATCTGAGCTGGATAAAAATTGATTGTGGAAGATAAGGAAAAAGCACTATGAAGTGAGAGTTGACAGATCATTTTGAGTACTTTTTATCCCTACATTGGGAAAGCTTACTCCTTTAAACAGGGAGAATTTCAATCTGAGACCAGAAAAATATACTTGAGGAAAAAAGCTTGTGTTGGGTTTTGCTTGGTTGCTTTTCGTTTGGTGTTCTTTTTTTTGGGGTTATGGTGTGTTGTGTTGGTTTGGTTTTGATTTTTTTTTTTTTTTTAAATTTTAAGCTTTCACTGAAGTGTCAAGGATAGGCTATTGAATTACAAATATCAAATTTCATAGGGAGAGACAAATTTTAATTCAAACATCAATGTTACAGCATCAAATGCTCATTGCAATGATGTAATTATTGTAGTTTTATGAATCTACATAACACAGGTTTTAATTTGGAGAAATTCTTACCTGTTCTAAAAGCAAGTTTTCCTTCTGTCTCTTACGACATCCTTGTTATGAAAGGTAGCTTGGATACCACAAAAACTTGATCGAAGGCTTGCTGATCTGACTTTTTTCCTCTTCCACTTATCCAAAGGGTAAGACTTAGTAGAAAGTCTATAGCATTTGTTTTCAGTTTATTTTCCGTTGGTTTTCACTTGTATATTTTATCAAGGCAGGTATCTGTTAACTAATATTCTAGCTTCCTTTTTAACTAGTGCTAAAGTTGGGCTATTTTAAATGGATTGCATTGCATTACAATGCATGCAACTGCAGTGTAAGGTATTTATTGCCTGATGAGTACAGGATTAAAGGTTGCAGGGTGCTCTGGCTTCTGTATTGCACACTTAAAACAATAATAGAATGTTAGAGCTTGGCTTCTAGAAATAGCCCTTAAAAGTGCAGAAGGCTTGGAACCTGTTCCTGCTTGAAGTGTGGGTTTTTAATGTGATGAAAGAAGACCTATAATAGGATAATAAAAACTCAGCAGTAATTTCATCTGTTGGATAACAAGGTATCCATGGGACAGCAATGTGCCCTTGTGGCCAAGAGGACCAATGGGATCCTGGGGTGCATTAAGAAGAGTGTCCCCAGCAGATTGAAGAAGGTTCTCCTCTGCCTATACTCTGCCCTGGTGAGACCCCATCTTGAGTATTGCATTCAGTTTTGGGCTCCCCAGTTGAAGAGGGACAGGGATCTGCTCAAGAGAATCCAATGAAGGGCTACGAGGATAATTAGGGGACTGGAACACATGCTTCATGAGGAGAGGCTGAGGGACCTGGGGCTTTTTAGTCTGGAGAAAAGAGGACTGAGAGGAGATTTAATAAATGTTTGTACCTATCTAAGGCCTGGGTATCAGGAGTGGGAGGACAGGCTCTTCTCACTTGCTCCCTGTGATAGAACAAAGACCAATGGATGAAAGCTGCAGCACAGGAGGTCCCACCTCAACACAAGGGGATATTTCTTTACTGTAAGGGTCCCAGAGCACTCGAACAGGCTCCCCAGAGAGGTGGAGTCTCCTTCTCTGGAGACTTTCAAGGCCCATCTGGATGTGTTCCTGTGTGACCCAAGATAGATTGTATGGTCCTGCTCTGGCAGGGGGGCTGGATTTGATAATCTCTTGGGTCCCTTCCAACCCTTAAGGTCCTGTGATCCTATGATCTCTTGCTGTCCTGTAGTAGGCTTTCAAAGAGTTGTCTAGTTGTTTAGGATGTGGAGTGTCTCCTCCAGGTTGGCAAGGATATGTGGAAACATGCATAAAATACGAAGGAAGGGCTTTGGCAGTGGCAGTTCTTCACTAAAAGTAAACTCACATTTGACCAGTAAAAATTAAGTTATTACAGAAAAAGATTGTCTGAACAGTGTGACTTACTGCCTCTTCTCTATTAACAAATGCTATGAGTGCCATTAGTTGCTTGACTCTTGGCAGGTTCAATGTTTTGTTTAAAAATGTTTTAAATTGTTACTGGCGCTTAGCTTCAATGACAAAAAGTTCTCATGTGAATAGGTGGGATTTTTATTTTGTCATGGAAGTTACTTAAGCTGCGATTTTTTGATATAATGAACTGTCTTCCCCTTTTATATGATAACACACACAATACTACCTTTTGTGGGCTTTGGTATGGACTGTGAAGTAAACTAGTTCCTTGACTTTTTGCTGTATGTCATTTCTTTTAGAGTGTACTCTTTGTTCTGCCCTACTCCTGCTCTTAAGGTTTTATGGAATACTTGCTGTAAAAGGGCTATGCATACTTATGTGTCCATGTTTTAAAAAAACAAAGGCCCTAATGATTAAAGGCACCAGCTTTGTCTGGGAAAAAAAAAAAAAAAAAGGGCAAAGCTAAGGTCACAAGTGTGACTGCCCTGTAGTGCCCCTGAGTCTGTGATGATTCAGCAGTAAAAATCCATTAGTAATTTCTGGAAGTTGTTCCACCTGACTTTGTCAGTGATTTTTGTGGAAATCTGAGCTCAGTGTTGTAGGGTACTGGATGTCTGCTGGTGAACTCCAAGCATGCACAAATTGTCAGCAGCAGGGCTTTGCACGACCTGCCCTAATTGCTTGACTTTTATGTGGAGCCACTAATGAAAATTTGACTTTCAGAGTCATGTTTGTAGCAGAAGATCTAATATTCAAAAGACAGAATTGTAACTTTAAACGTAGCATAGCCTAACAAACTTTGCAGTGTTTAAGTACGGAGCTTGTGCTAGAATTTTGGCTTCAGCTAAATGGTGGTGTTCTGGTTTGATTTTTATTTATTTATTTAAAGAATCGTAAAGGGTATTCATCTGTTTAATATATTATGTGGGATAATATATTATCAGTTCAAGTCAAATGTGATGCCCTTGTATATATTTTTTTTAAATGTGTAACTGAAGCTGATAGCTTAACTACTATTGCAGATAATAGTGTTCACCTTCATTGCCATGAGCAGCAGGAAACTGATTCTGAATTTTAGGGCAGATGAATTTGTGTTCTAAAGCATTAGTTCTTTTTTTTTGTAATGATAATGTGGTTGGACACTAATTATCCTTTGGAATGAAGAGCTTGAGCTCATGCTGCTCCTAAACCATTTTCTCTTTGGCTGAGGGTAGTTTATTAGGTTCAGAGATTTTTCTGGCCTTCCCCCACTCCCCCTGCCCTTTTCCCCCCTGCCCCGAGAAGGAGCCCTGCACTTAGAAATTGGAATAATCAATAGAATATAGAGGTTTTTTTGTTAGAATGCAAAGTAATCTCCAAATGAAATATGGACCATGTAAGAAATCCAATTCTGACTTAGAAGTCAGAACCGTGTTTACTGTAACATTAGGAGTGTTTTCACTTTGAATGTACTGAGTGAACGGTAGAACTGAATTTGGATTTAGTGTAGTAGCTGTATGTATGATTATTTTATTCTCATTATCAGTTGGTTTTGTATAACAAACACCCTTGAAATAATGAGCATGCTTCTTCAAAAATATCCTTGGGTATCCCTCTATGCTGATAAATTACTGGCAGCATGTTCTCCATTCAATTTTGCACTAGAGCAGAGAGGGATGTCTCTTAGTCTGGGCAGGAGGCCTGAAATTCCAAGTTCTCACCTTGGCTATTCACGCCCCTGCCTGCCTACAGCAAAAGTACTTCTTTTTTTTTTTTTTTTGCATCAGTTGCTGCACCTGTGAAATGAAGACAATGCCTCCTCACAGGAACGTTTAACAAATTATATAGGTGGAATTGAGCACCTTCAAAGTGAAAAAAAAAAAATCCCTAAAAGGGAAAAAACCCAAACCAACAACAAACGGCTTTTTAAGCTATTTTTGAGTTTATCTCCCTGAAATAGATGATAGTGCCTTACTGCCGCCAGGAGGCACATGGAGAGATCCTGTTCCTGACAGCGTGGTCTCCCCTGCACTGCTGGCCACAGTAGTTTGGTCAGCTGGGGCTAAATGACTGCCAGCCCCTCCTTCAGGGATGGTGATTAAACCAGCTGTCCTGCTGCATCTGTTGAATCAATCTATCAAATATTTTGGTAGCCATGGGCTTTAGTTAGGCATTTCAGCTGTTCTTTTTTGGCTGGTGTAGCTTTACATCTCCTTTATTAAGAGGAGAATGTGGGGGGTTTGTTCATTTAAAAAAAAAAAAGGTTCAAATACGATGTTCCAACTTGCAGCTGTATGTGAATTTGCTTCACCCTTCAGCTTTCTTTCCAAATGTGCAATAAGTATGCCCATTTCCTACTGCTTCAATAGGATGATTTTTGTGATTATTTAACTCTGCTTCGTTAAAATATTTAGTGTGGAGAATGAAGGTACTTAAAAAAAAAGAAATTACAAGGTACTGATTCTAAAAATGTATTATTAATACTGATGTTTTGGTGTTGTGGGCTTGTGGTTTTTGTTTGTTTGGTTTTGTTGGGTTTTTTTTAGTAAAACATATCTAGTTACAGTATTGTCTGTCGTTTACTAGAACAAGTTGAAATCGTCACAGAAGGATAAAGTGCGTCAGTTCATGGTCTTCACACAATCTAGTGAAAAGACAGCAGTGAGCTGTCTGTCTCAAAATGACTGGAAGTTAGATGTTGCAACAGACAACTTTTTCCAAAATCCTGAACTTTATATACGAGAGAGTGTTAAAGGATCATTGGACAGAAAGAAGTTAGAACAGTTATATAACAGATACAAAGGTGAGTACCCTGAATTTTAAGGCTTATTTCCTAGTTGTGTGTATGTATTCTTAATTACAGCATATCACTGCAACTGTGGTCATCCGCTGGCAAATCTTAACCCAGTCTTTTAGATTTGTTTTTCTGTTTACTAATAAAACAAGTTGCAACAGGAATGTAAGTAGGTTTCTGCTTCACAAGGATTATATGCCGTTGTTTTATGTGATCTAAATACATGTAAATTTATACAAAAGTAGGGTCTGGAACTAGAATTGGGTATACAGTCAGTAACTGTAATGGTTTACATGGCATTTAGGGAATTGTTTTGGGGAAAAACACATCAGGATTTTGCTTCTGACAAAGTGAAAGGCTGCATTCTGAGGACAGATTCTACCTTATTTTTATTCACATCATGATTATTATCAGGTAGTTACAAACAAAGGAGAAAAGAAAAAGTTTCTTCATCTGTTATATAATTAGTGTTGAACTGATGATATCCTATCACAAATAGTAAAGTGGATTCAATGCAGTAGAACAGATTGCATTTTAGCACTTGAAGAAATTTGAGTGTTGCATTTTCTGTCAGTTTTCATATGTGTATATAATTCAAATACCATTTTCCTGAACTTTTTTGTTGGCTTACATTAGTAGATCTTTGTTAGTGCACTTGAAATTTGAGCATCTCACTTCCAGACCAGATGTTGATTCCTTCACGGAAAGATGAGTGTGCCTGACTGACTTGGAATTGGTAATGGGGCAATGTAACTTTCCTCTTGGAGGTTACCATGTCCAATCTCATGCATGCTGGTGGTGCCAGATAATGCATAAAACTAATGATGATTTAGTAGTTTATGGGCAGATTTGAGTATTTTATCAGTCCAGCTTGCAAGTAGACATTGTGGATTTGTTTATAACGGTACACAGATCAGTCTTACCAAAGATGCCAATAATTAAGTGTGCTGGTGGGAAAGGACCAGTGTTCTCTGTATAGAGTGAGTCAGAATATCATGTGTATTAGGCAGAAAACAAATGTTTG
The DNA here is from genome assembly GCA_013396835.1 of Psilopogon haemacephalus. Classification (NCBI taxonomy): domain Eukaryota; kingdom Metazoa; phylum Chordata; class Aves; order Piciformes; family Megalaimidae; genus Psilopogon; species Psilopogon haemacephalus. The sequence goes on from VWZI01009962.1 coordinate 96,724, forward strand.
TGGTGCTTTTGTCTCTCAATGAAAATAACATAAGCTGCATTGTGTGGGAGGCTTTACTATAGTAACTGCCTCAATTGTTGAAGCCTAACCATTGAAAATACTAATTTAATTTTGTTTTCAAAATATCCTCTTAAAAGGGCTGATCCCAAAAATTGCTTTCTAAAGATGTTTACTTACCTTAAAGACACTTGTTGAATAAATGAGCTCTTCCAGAAATCTTTTTCTTGATACTTACTTTTATATCCTAAAGATCCTCAAGATGAAAATAAAATTGGTATAGATGGCATACAGCAATTTTGTGATGATTTAGCTCTTGACCCAGCCAGCATTACTGTACTTATCATTGCATGGAAATTTCGAGCTGCAACACAGTGTGAATTTTCAAAGCTGGAATTCATGGATGGAATGACTGAGCTGGGGTAAGTGTGCAGTAAGTATTAAGACACTGACAGTGTAATCCAGTGCCAGAAAGTGGAACGTATGGTGAAACAGCCCTGTTTTGGGATATTCACAGTCACACTGTCCTTTCAGACTTCAGAGACTTTTCAGAGTCTACTGCTGCTTGTCTGTCTCTAAAAACACATCTGCTCTCTGTGTGCCAGATGCTTAGTGACTAAGAAGAGGGAGGCAAATTTGAGTGCCTCCTGCTTTGGCTGATTTCAGTTAGTTGCCGTAGAGCTGCTCGGGTAGGATGTCTGGCTGCAGTCTAGCATACCTGGGCTTTCCCTGTCTGATGAGAACACAGTGGTCTTCATCACGTTTGTCTAAGATGTCACGGATTTTAGAATTTGATTTATCAGCTAGTTTGTGCAAGTGCCAGCGTAAGAGAGATGAAATTGTTGTATAGGTGCTGATTAATTAAAAACTTCCTGAATTTTGTTTTGATAGTAATATTGTATTCCATCAAACTGTATAAATTCTTATTTAAGCTAAAATACATATTTTATAGCCAGATGAATGATAGACAAATGAACATGCTTTTTTAAAATGCAGATGCGACAGCATAGAAAAACTGAAGGCCCAGATTCCTAAAATGGAACAAGAGTTGAAAGAGCCAGGAAGATTTAAGGATTTTTATCAGTTTACCTTCAACTTTGCAAAGAATCCGGGACAGAAAGGTTTAGGTATGTATTAATTATTTGTTTATGAATGTGGGAAGTGACTGACTTAAGCAGTAAGTGAGAGCATTATTGTGATCCAATGAATCTGAAAGATAACCACTCTCAGGAATAGAAACATCTCTCTTGTGAAGGACAGATGTCAATTTAAGGCACTGAAAAATCTGCATCATTAGTACAGACTACAAAATTGAATGAGAGAGGGTTTATTCTTTTCACTAATTGTGTACAATTCTCAGTAAGAACTGTGGATTATGGTCTTAGGTTAAAGGCATGGTGATACCACTTTAAATTTGCAGCACTGAACAGCTTGCTTGAATTTTCACTTTTAGGATGAACATAAGCTGTAAAACTGATTTCCCTGTAAGCACATATAAAATGCTTGCAAATGTCTTGGCAAAATAGAGCTGGAGGAATACAAATAGATTTCTATATTGTGGGCTGTTGTTAGGCACCTATTACCAATGTCACATCTGTGGCCTTTATTATTGTTTTTTTCTGGAGCTCACTGAATGTTTTGTTGCTTTTTTTTTGTTATGTCAGAGCAGTTTAGCTGATTGTGCTTTGGATTAGTGAAATACAAGAGTCAGTTATTGAAAATAATGACAGAGCACCACAGTTTTGATGGAGCATGCTGAACAAACTGTAGATATCTCTAGTGAAAACAGCAAAAATAATGGAACAAAAATTTCTTCCAAGAAACTGCATTAACCAACCAGAATGTATGTTCGTTTATGTACAGTGTAGTTGAGACATTAACCATAATCAGTATTTTACAACTCCATGACTGTTAACTTCTCAGAAGTGGAGCACTTAACTTAAGAAAAGATAAAATACTGAAAGTTCTTCCATGGCAACTTGTGAATTTATTTTTCTCAGCCATGAAAATGCCTTGCACAGCCAGCCACAGACCAGCATTACATTCTTGTGCTGTGAAAAGTTGAGTATTCTGCTGGTTTTACTGTCTTTTATATGTGGATCAACCTCTGACTTAATGAAAAATAAATAAGCAAAAGCTTATTAATTAATTTTCTTTTTTAGATTGTTACAGTAAGGAAAATGTCAACAGTTACTGAATGGTGAGAAGATAGACGTTAGGTTATAGAAAATGTCGATGTGAAATCAGTTCTGCAGTGTGAACAGCTGCAGGATTTAGTTTGGAGGGTTTTTTTTATGGTTACCATTATGACATTTTAGCATTTAACAAAAACCTTCAGTCAGTTTTACACAAGGAATATTTTTCAGAATCTGTGTGAGGTTATAAAAGTGAAATGACAAATGACAATGATATCATAATTACATGATCATTTAAAAAATAATTTTCTCAAAACTTCACAACAACAGAACTGTTTGATGGAGTACTTGCCTCACCTCCTTGTTTTCTTCTCCGTATTTCTAAAGGATAAGGAAAAGTTGCATTATTTTTCTGAATCTCTTGCTTTATTTCTCATTCATCCTGAAGCTGCTTTATCCAGGTTAATTTCTAACATTGACAAAGACAGGTATAGTTTTTTCAGGTCTATACAGCATATCTATCTATCTGTGTATCTATCTATCTATCTATATCATAAGAGTTGGTTAGATTTCTGTTTGTTTTTAACTCGGGGTTTGGAAATTACGTAGAACTGGTCTTAGAATCTGAATGCTTACCAGCCCTTTTGATGCCAATAAATACACAGTTCTAAGCATGAATTTACGATAAGGCAGAATAATTCTGGTAAACCCTGAAGCAAAATAATATTGGGAAAAGTTCAGTGCAGAAAAGTAAGTGCTCCCAGTTAGGCAATTAATTTTGGAGTTTCTAAATAGCTGCTTGTAAGAACTTGCAAACTGATTTTAATGTATATTGGCCTAATCTTCCAAACATTGTGTATCAGTTCAGGCACTGTTCTGGAAAGGTGCAATTCCTTGCTGCTGTGGATGTATTAAAAGTTCTCGTGATATTTGCATATCATTTGAGAATACCTGTCAGCTGATATTAATCTCACTGTTTGCTTCTCTTGCATCTCTCCGGACAAAACTGGGAATGGAGCATGTATTTTCTGGCTTTCATATTTGATCCATGAGGATCTTTCTGAACATACTTCTACTTTCTTAGGAAAACCTAAAATGATATCTTTACTTTCCACTTGTGTGATTTCATAAAACTTATTTTAAAATATGTAGCTTATCCTAAGGCCTTTGTGCTTTACATGTTGGGATTTACATAATGAGTTTGAAGTTGCAGCTTCCTGAGTGTTTGATTATCCACAAGAATAGTCCCCAGGTCCTACAAGCATGTGGAAATGCAGTTTGTGTATTGTAAATATGCAGCAGATTGATAATTCTGTATTTTTGTGTGTGTCTACTATTAATGTATCACAGGGAAATAAGAATTAGTTTTCTAATCTATTTCCTTGAGGAACTGATCAGCTTAATCTGAAGTTTGTATCTGCTCAGGTTTAGAAGACAGTATTTTAGTTGAAAGCTGAAGTGCATGTTTTTTTGTATCTGAATCTTCTGTTGAAGAACAAAGCCTAATTGTAACACTCTTGAACTAGTTGTCATTTTCAGGTGCAGCTTATATACTGAGTAGTAACTTTGCTTTAAATTGTCTCTGCTTCGTGAAACTCAAAATTTTGTCTGAAGGCACACCCCTTTACAACTGCTGGGAAATCCTCCACAAATTTTATTCTTTGGTCCCTATAATGTGAGCATAGTTTGATTAATACCTTTTCTAGTAGACGTTCTTAGCAGTTCAGAAACTATCCCCATCACTGTTTTCCCTCCAGCAATGCAGAGTTCTTGCTTTGTTTTGTTTGCAGTTGATTGCACCTCGATAAGATTTTGGCATCTGAGGGAAGAGTGGTTTTCTTGGGTTGTGGATTTTTTCTTTCTGCTGAGGTGCAGTTGATAATTTTTTTTTTTCTGCTGAGGTGATTATGATCATGAACAGAGAGCTTCTCTCTGCTCTCACAAGATGATGGTTGATGAAAGACATTTGGTAGACTGCATAATAAGAGAGGAGTTCACTTAAGTAGCCTTCTGTGTACTCCATGCTGGACATTGAATTTTGTAAGATTGCTGTATAGTACAGAGGTCCTTGATGGCTGCTGATAATGGAGATACATGCTAGGTAGAGATTTAGAACTCAGATACATAGCTTCCTTTGATCAACTAACACATTGCCATATGCCACTAATGAACAGTGAATGCATGTCAGTTTAGCGTTTGGCAGATAGCAGGGGGCCAGTGGCTGTCTCCTTACATGCTGGGCTAACCAGTCTGTTCTAACTGCAGCACTGTAACAGCAGTACTTGTTGCCTGACAGGCAGTAAGCAGACCTTCCTCAGGGGTGTCAGTTCAGTTTTCTCAATTGTACCGAGAGACAGATTCAAACCAAGCAAGAACTTACCAGAAGTCTTTGGAAAAAAAAGCCCTGAAACAACAACAAAACCACACTAAACAAACAAAATCCTTCAAACTGCACCTAGATGAAAAAAGACCAACAACTAACAAACCATTACCTGTCTGCTTGTGCAGTACTTAAAAGAGTTTTTTGAAAGAAAATCTGATGGAGAAAAATGACCACTTGCCCAAATCATTACAAAACCGGTACCTGTTACAAGGCTGCGTTAAAAATGAAATCCCCAAAAGCTATTTTAAAATAAATTGTATTTTATATATTAAACCAAAAAATACAGCAGCTATTACTGCAAAATTCTACAGATCAACAGCATTCTAAGACGGAAGTATTTCACTGAATTTTAACTAAAGGGATATGAAATACCCTCGTGTTTTGGATATTGTAGATAGTAAGATTGGCAGTTTTCAGTTCTATATTTGAGTGATGATATCAAAATCTACGAAATACTTGTGTGACACTTGGTGTATGGTTGCCTTTTTGTGAAGGATCCACAAGTGTTTGCATTATATTAATCTCTTCATCTTCATGAATATATGGTTCATCTAGTGTTAGATACCTGTGGAGATGCTATATGTGAACTGTAATCTCTAAAAGCAATATATTTTAATATTACAGATTTAGAAATGGCCATTGCCTACTGGAATTTAGTACTTAATGGAAGATTTAAATTTCTAGACTTGTGGAACAAATTTTTGTTGGTAAGTTAAACTCTTTACATAAACTGGACTGCAACATTTTCGAAGCTTGGAAGATAAATGTTTTTAAATTCACAGAGTAGATGAAATAGTCTTTTTGACCCAGATCTCAGATACTGCACTTCATAGTGTGTATAAAAGAAATATGTTTTGGGGCTGTGGATGTGTCCAAGACAGTAAGAACAAATGTCTGTAAGGATCTTTTATTGATTATTTTTTTTAAACATACATTTTCCACTCCTCCAAACAGGAACATCATAAAAGATCTATTCCTAAGGATACCTGGAACCTTCTTCTAGACTTTAGTACAATGATAGCAGATGATATGTCTAACTATGATGAGGAAGGTAAACATTCCATTTTCTTTCATTAACTTCTGTGTTTTATGCTACATTTATTACTGTGTATCTGCTTTGGCACAGCTGTCTGATAACAGTCTAATTAGAATGTCACTGGTGATCAGAAGTTCAGTGAGAGCTGCTCCTAGTGCATGTTGTTATAATTTCTTTGGTAATGCACCTTTAAAAGAAAAATGCAGAAACTTTTCTAAATCCATTTCCATTTTTCATCTGTCTGTGCTTAAGTGCTAATTCTTTATTGGACAAACTCTGATACTTGTCTGTATAAAAACCACAGATTCTCTCTGTGCAGTCCTTGACATCTTCAACTAAGCAATTGATTTAATGGCCTGTGCAGTTCTTTATAGGGTCCCTCAGTTATTGCATTTCTTAGCTGAGAATGTTTTTGGTTGCTTCAGTTTGTGAAGGGTGGACATGTAGTAATACGAAGCTGGCAGCATAGAGGAATTGCTAGACATAAGTAATACTCTATCCAATGTGTTTCTTGTAAACTTCTGTATTGATCTTTCCTCTTCCAGTCCATCTGTAGCCAAGAACAGCTAATTATCTTCAGTCATTGGCAGCAGATCAGTTCAGTGAGTGGAGGAAACTGTAAACTTCTGATACTTCCAGAGCGAAGGGGAGCAAACTTCTACAACTTTAGTAATTAAGGACAGTTCTCATTCCCTTATCATTGAGCTGCCCACAAGAAATAAATGTAGTTTAGAAAGATTAAAGGCAGAAACCATGATTTAATGATAATTTAAGGAGGGACAAAAAAACAACTTGGCCCATGATTGTTTTTAACCTTCACGTAAATCATACACTTGACTGGGGACCTCTTTGGATTTGTCTGCCTGTAATATGTGAAACACTGATACACATTTTGGCTACCTCTTTTTAAGGGATATGAAGGATTCTTATTTAGTGTTGCAAATTCAGCCTTTTAAGGCCTTGTGCTGGGTTACTGGTGTGTGGAGCATGTGTTGCTGTTTAGGTAGCACTGAGGATGCTGAGCACTGCATTCATGTGAACTCAGATGGCGAGCAGTAAGTGCTGTACTGTGTTAAAATATGCTGCTGCTTACAGCATAGACTGTTACATCCAGCATTCAGAAGTTTTAAAGCAGCTGTTGTGCTGGAGGTCAAGTTCTGGTACTGTAACCAGAATGGGTTTAGGTTAGAATTTTTGTCAGCACTTTTTTTTTTTTTTTTTTTTGGCAGAAAGTTGAAGGTGGTGGAAGCCCCATGCCTGGAAGATTTTAAGGCCAGGCTGGATGGGGCTCTGAGCAACCTGATACAGTGTGAGGTGTCCCTGCCCATGGCAGGGGGGTTGGAGCTAGATGATCTCTGAGGTCCCTTGCAACCCTGCCAATTCTGTGCCAATTTAAAGGAAGTAGAAATTTGTCACCAGCTCTTAAATTTCAAGCAAGAAAACCAAATTATTTTTTTTGTGTGTGTGTGAAGCTATGCCTAGTTAAGACTGGAAAGCACAAGTCCCTTGTTTAGATCTGAACCTTTAACAGAAATGCTGTGTTGAACTGAGTTTTCATGTTCTTGTCTTTTTGGTGTTTTTCTTTTAGGAGCATGGCCAGTTCTTATTGATGACTTTGTGGAATTTGCACGCCCTCAAATTGCTGGGACAAAAAGTACGACAGTGTAGCACTAAAGGACCCTTCTAGAGTGTACATAGTCTGTACAAATACCTGAAATGGAAAATTGCACAGTCAATTTCTGCTGGCTGGACTGAACTGAAGATCAATCCTCAGACTGTGGCTGAGGGTTGAGACAAACCTTTAAGGATACATCTTGGACCATATCATATTTCATTATTCTACTGGTGGTTCGGGCTTTTCTTCTAGTCTGGACCACTCGTGCCCGTTAAAATTCCAACATTGTGGATTACATCATGGATTTTTGGTTTTTGGGGGTTTGGTTTTGGTTGGGTGGGTGTGGGTTTTTGGTGGTTTTTTTTTTTTGTGGACCACCCTAGTTTCATCTCCCATAAGTCCTAGAAGCTTAATAATTATTTTGAGGTTTCTGGTTTTTACATAAAACACAATGCTGGTCATCATCAGACAACTCTTGTATGGCATATGAATTATACAGATCAACATCAAAACAATTTTTAAAAGAATCCTTAAATATACACTTGGGGCTAGCTGCAAAAGACTGTACTGATAGCACTTCCTGTAAGAGTGATATATTTAAGTGTACTGGGTCTGATTATTCTTTTCCTTTCCTGGAAGAGTGCAGGTATCGTCTAAGTGAGTTGGAGTATCTTGTAAGAACAATTGCAGAAATAAGTGAGCAAACCCAAGGCGGTTGACACTGGGATATCTAGGTGCCTATCTGAATGGTTTGATTGTACATCAGCTGGCTGTGAGAACAGTTGAAGTACGACCCAACTACTGTGCACTTAAAGCAGCCGTGTGTAATGTTCTAGCTGGCCTTCAGTGAGCGTCATTGAGATAAGATGTGTGCGTCATGAAAGAGTCTCATACTCTCTAGGTTATTCTCTTAAGAACGCAGATTTCGTTGCATTTTTGAAATGCTTATGTCTGTCAAAGAAAGGTTTTTCATTTCTGTGGAAATCTCAAACTTGAATATACTGAATTTTGTCTTAAATGTTTGCTACACAGTACAGTATTTTAAATCAAGATGTGTCATTTTTATGGTTGAGGTGTGATGAGACAAAGGGCCCTGTCGTACCAGAAACTGGTGAGTTTGATGTGAATCTAGGTTTTGAAAACGTTATCCTGAGAAAATTAACTCTTTATAGCACAGAGGTACTGCCATTATGGACGACACCCATTTTAAAAAATTATTCTCATGAGCTTTCCTTCAATTGACATATCACTGTGGTTGCCAAATACAGAAACGAAGAGTAAAGCTTTCCCCAGCCGGCACAGATCAGATATGAAATAGTGCTTTGGCTTTGTCTGCTTAAATTGTTTTGCAGATCATCACTACTTACTGTCTTGCTGCATTTAACTCAAATCAAGTTAATTTGTTCAGAACAAGTTTTATCAGCTACAATTCTCCATTATTTTTAACATTACAAGAACTCTTGAGCTGCTTTTGTCCTAAACATGGTCTTTTGCTCCTCAGTTACTCGTGAAGAGCTCTGATAAAAAACTGCTCTATAAAACAAGCTGGAAAATGCTAAGCTCCAGGAGAAAAGACAGACTAGAGTTACAAGTAAGGATAGAGGCTTAAGTCCATGCTCTGAATAATCCCATGGTAAAATCAGACTTCTTTTTTGCAGCGAGTAATTGGCACTTGCACTAAACAGCAGAACACTTTTATGCAGATGCTAGAAGTATTTTAGAATTATTGACTATTAAACTGCTAAAAAATTGTAATCTCTGCTCTCCAAAGTTGCCCCTCAGAGGAGAGTGCTTGGAAGAAAATCCCCTTGTGCATTTATTTTCAAGAACACCTTTCCATAAAAACATTGCAGACTTCCTCCAGCTACTGGAATTGGCAATGCCAAAAAAAAAAAAAAAAAAGTGTGTTGCTGCTTTCAGTATTTCCTTTTCTCAATTTTGTGTAAATATAAATAGGGACTTGAAATTAGGGAGGGAGGGGGAAGTGGACAGAAACTCTACAAGGTATCTCTGTGTGCTGTTTTCTGTCTCGAGGGGTTTGGTCCAGTTTCAGATTGATTAGTTGAAGGGTTCAGTGCTTTTGGAGAGAACTGACTTGCTTTTTATCCCACTACAGACCTGGCCCTCCAAAAAGCCTGAGACTGGGTAGCAGCGTAAGGCCGTGGTGTTTTAAAGACTATTCCTTTTGAATGCGAGATCTTTTCAACAGACTAAGTGTTGTCATCAGTTTGGTACTACATGCTTATAATTACTGTGTAATTATAAAGAAATACATAAACCTTTGACTAATTATGTTGCAGAAAAGGGTTTTTTGTGCTATGATGGCATCTGAAAAGTTTGTCAAAAGGAGTGACCGAAGTTTGAAAGAACCATTGATTAACAGGGTGTTGCTCTAAGGAAAAAATGCCTGGTTACAGGGAATATTTTGTATTGAAACGTGCTCAGACGTGGCCATGTGTTTTTTCCTTTATATATTTGTGTGTGGGGTTGTTTTTTTTTTGTTTTTTTTTATTTTTTTTTAATAAAGAATGCAGACAGCTGCTTACTTGGATTGCTTTAAGTCATAAGTGCTTATGTCTTCAATTTGATGATCTCCCCTTAAACAGATGGGTTTAATTTTTGCCAAATGTCAAGAAAAAAGATGAACACCAAGTTTGTAACCTGTTTTTATACATGAAACATGTACAAAAAGTGCCCTGATATAAAACACTTAATCTCGAGATTATATTTAGTAAAAAAAACATCATTTACATATCTCTGTAAGTTCAAATGTAACTTCTTACAATCCCTCTCATTACCAACAGAGGCAATAAAGCTCCAGTGAAATTGCCATGACTAAGTCTTCTCATGCATTGTTTTGGTCTATTCTTTGTAAGATAGCTCTAGACTGTACTTTTATGCATGGCAGGGGTGGGGGGAAGATACGGAATCCTTCTCTTCTGAATTAAATACTTTATTGGCAAATAGGTTTTTCTTGGGGGAAAAAAGTGTCAGAATTGCTCCAACACCTTGCCTACACCTCTCAAATGGAGCTGATCTTTCCCAGCTGTGCTGCATTGCCATGACCTAGCACGTGAAGAGACCACACACTCTGCATTGTTTCAATATGGTTGTAGACATACATCAGCAATGTGACTTTTTATTGCTCAAAACTGTTAATACATAACTTATGACTTGCTTCAAAACTGTTTGATGGTGAAATCCATACTGGGAAATCCTTATTTAAGAAAGAAATATAATTTTTTAAGAATGCATTTAATAAACTTTTGTCATTCACACTTTATTTAAACCATGTTGCCAGAAGTCTCTGTAGATTTTATTTGAATATGGTACACCAATGACATTTGTTTTTTAAAGCCATGGTGCCAGTCAGTCCTCTGAGCTCTCCCAAGAGTAGACCACAGTTAAATACTCATAATTTTATTCGTTAGAAATAGGCCTTAGCTTTGTAATACTGAATGGTCTGATTTAGTACCACATATGGCAGTACCTACATGAGTTAAGCACTAAGAATTTTGCTCCTGACTGTTAAGACTGCTTTAACTGTAGCTCATCTGTAGCCTTAAACTGGTGCAGAAATGAACACCCTGCTTCTCAAAGTTCTTCCATTAGTTGTGTCTTCAAGGGCCCAATTCACCAAAAGCTGCCTACCACTATGTGTGTTTTATGTGAAGGTAACTGCTGCTGTTTCTAAGCCAAGTGCTGTGTCTGCAGAGAACAAAAGTGTAAGCCCTTCCATGAAAAGGTGAAAAGACAACTGGTGGGAGTCAGCATAACCCTGGAACTCAAGTTAGGAAGAAGACGCTTGAGAAGGTGAGGGATGGCTGTGGCTGGGTAACCAGGTGCACTCTCAGGTATCTTTGCTGTTGAAGAAACTGGGCTGAAGTGCATGCTGGAATTCATCAGTAAGTAAGGCTTCTTGGTAAGCTGCAGGTACTGGGGCTACCTCGATGAGCTCAATGGCTGGAGGGACATCTCCTGGCCTCCTTATGTGTGTGCATTTAGAAAGTTGGTTGTTAGTTTCCAGTCCCTTCCTCCTTACTGAGGGGGGGGGGGGGGTGAGTGGGGCTTCTCCAACCACAGTGGCCAGCAAAGTGAGGCCAGAGGTGCCTATCATGCTTACCAGTGGGCTGTGCACAGAGGGATGTAGGTACTGTATCTGTGCGCCTGCAGGGAATGTATCCTTAGCCTTGCTCCTGCATGAGCATGGAGACATGGAGCAGCACACCTTGCTTTACTTTGGCATTGTCTAATACATAATTGAAACAATGACTCGTCTAGAAGTGAAAGGTTTTATTTAATAAATATAGTTTTCATAAACCATTTTTAAAACAACTTCTACTGACCAAGCTGTACAAGGAGCAAACACAGACTCACTGTCAAGAGAATCAAAAAGAATATGAGGCAGCCACAGTGTCAGAGGTCCAAAATTCTTTGTACTAATTATTGCTAGTTTCCAGTTGTCAATGCCCCTTATTTGCCTAAAAGTAAGGGTCAACATCTTTTAAAAGGTACTTGCAGGGATACTATCATTCAAGTTTGGTTTGTGGTTTTTTTTTTTTTTTTTTTCCTTCAAAAAACAGAAGCAGAACTTCATCACATTTGTGTGAAAACACAGGAGTCCGGAGGAGTTATTTTTGTGTGCATAGGACCTATATCTCTCCTGGGACCAAAACTAGGAATTGCAATGAGATCTTATTTATACCTGAAAGAAAGCCTTGTTTTTAACCATCTTCCCTTTCCTAAACTAAATGCCCCATGGAACAACTTTTGTCCCCCTGCCAAAATGTAAAAAAGGGTTTGAACCTGCTGCTGTATGAAACAATTTCCTCTAAAAACAGCTGAGGAAAAAATCAGTATACACCACAGGCCACTTAGGTGCTCTTCAGGGTTTCTTTCAGACAAGTCCCATCTTGTGTCATAAAGAGCAGGATATTTCATTTCTTCCCCTTTCATTTTACACACACAATCTTTAGCCCACAGCCCTCAGGTTTTATTCATGTCTGCATTTACACAAACTGGAAACAACAAAAAGTTGGAGCTACAGAGCTGACAATTGTATGTACTGATTGTAATACAACATCAGAGCACGGCAACAGCGAGAGCAAGGCAAATACTTCAAAGTGATGAGAACATTCCTCTGACCGAAAGCCACGGAAGCTTGGGCAGCAGACAAGGTCTCTCTACTGTGTTATTTCAGATGCCTCTACAAGCAGGATTTAGCTGAAGGAAAGAAATCTGTGGAAAGCGCAAGCCTTGCAAATACTGATGCAAATGTGCTCCTAAGACGACTGACGGCAAGAGCTGACACAGCCATGAGCATCCCATCTTTCCTCCTCCTGGTATAAATTAAGTCATTCCAATAGAGAGCAGAAACCAGACAAAATCAGGCCACTGGAAGCAGATGGCAGAAGCAAAGAACATACAAAACAACCAACAATAAAACCATTCACAGAAAAAAACCCCAACACATCCCAGATCTGCAAAGAGGAAAGTTTATTATCTGGGAACTAATTCAGGTACAGAAAAAGGCTAGAATGGGTCCATAACAAAAGGTTTGCCCAGATCTAGAGCAAGTAACCCAACAAGGCAATGATGATGGTGCAAGAGGGGTTACTGAGCATTCTACACCAACCAAACCAGAATCTCAGCTGGCCCAGATGCAGATGATTGAGTACTTCTGACCACTGCATTTCACCAAGTCACTAATATTTAGAAACACAGAAGTACCAGGTAAAACTAATTAAAAATAGACTACAGCTTTGAGACATTTCTAGCACTAGAAAAAAAAGGGATATTTTTTTTTTTCCAATATAGAAGTTATATTGTCATAAAAAAAGTTTGAAACTATTACCAAAAGTTTCCAGTATGAAATTATAGTTGTCTAGTATGCACTCTAAATTGCATAATCTTTTCTCACATCTTTTGCACTAGAAATCATTCTGAAAACATAAAGCCAAAGATTCCAGCATTCTTTCCTCTGCACTGTTTTTGTTCCCCCTCCCCCAGAACCTTAAAAAATATAAAGAATATTTATTTTAAGCAGAGTATTTACATTTTAGTTCACAAAACAATTCAGAGTATCTTCTCACTTAATTTTTCTGCTGCACCCTTTAAAAAGCCTACAGTTTGGCAACTAAAATGATGTTGCTTTAAATAACAAAAAGAAACCCTAATTTCCTCTGAACAAGAACTAAAAATCTGCTGAGAACTCAATCCTGCCTTGAAAGTGGCTACAGAGAAGGTGCTTCTTCAGAGACACTGCATAGTAAAGTGATCACACATCACTCTTGCTTTTAACTACAACATCCACTATAGGCTCTTCTACTGTATCTTATGGATTTCAAGGCTAAGAGGTAATTCTAAAGAATTTCCTCACAGTGGCAAATTCTCCCTTAACCCATTCATGCTCTAACCAGAGAGATGAATGCTGGCATTAGATGGAATTAGCTGTATTTTGTTCAGTCTTCTTCATGAAGAATTCTGCACTGTGCCCAAGGCACAGTGAATGGTTTCACACACTTTAGCTGTCAAAGAATTACACAAAAATCTTTCATCCTTGAACAGAAACAATGTTAAAAGTCTTGTGACACCAATACAGAAACACAGTCACTCCTTCCATCCAAATCACTTGTCAGATCGAAACATCTGGTCTTTTAGGCAAAGCATTTCTACAGTCTTACTAAATGAGAAATTACTGAGTTACATTTACTGCAAATAGAAAAATATACCTTGGCAGACAGATGGATTCTTAAGTTCTTCCTGAATTGTTTAAATGCATGTTTCTTCGGTAACCTTACAAACACTGAGAAAAGGGAAAGCAGGGGGGAAAGGAGAAGAGGAGATGGAAGGTTTTAAAGAAACACATAATGAAGGTAAATTATTCTTCAAATATAGGACTGTGCTGCTTTTGTGCAAATACAAAGGAACATATTTGTGTGGTAAAAGCCAAAACACACGGAGAGAGCTGAGCCATTCTAAATGCTTGGAGTGGGGCTGCATATCAAAGATTCTGCCTCCTACTGTAGCAAAGCTAACCACATGTATTATATGTCAATAAATGATGCACCAACCACACAGACTAATGAGGTCACACAAACTGACTGGATGGTTACAGTGCCATGGCTGACATGGACAAACAAGTACTTCTGGAACATGAAAACACTGATTTAGACACAGAGGATACAGCTAAACAGCAGATATCTGATTAGAGTACTTAAAAGTCTTTATTTGCTAGGTAGCTGTGGCAGGAGGAATATTCTTAGCATGGCAAACTACTAAATAATTACTGTAAAAATAGACTTCATATTATGTATATCTATATGCTACGTAAAGGAACCTACAGGAACAAGTGAAATCCAAGTGTATTTTGTTAGTACCACATGAAAGGTTTTCCTAGGGACAAGAAAGCTGACAGTTTATTGCATCTCTGCAATCTCAAACTATATGCAGCCAGACAAGTTACACACATTAATACCTATGGCATAGGCAGAACTTGATCTTCAGTCATTCTTGATCACCTTATTCAGAACAAGGAGACCCTGCTTTATGGTGAGGGTGATGGAGCACTGGAGCAGGCAGCCCAGAAACACTGTGGAGTGTCCTTCTCTGAAGACTTTCAAAACTCGCCTGGATGGGTTCCTGTGTGACGCTCCCTAGGTGATCCTGATTTGGCAGGGGACTAGATGATCTCTGGAGGTCCCTTCCAACCACTAACATTCTGTGATTATGTGATCTAGACACTCAATAGATGGATCACTGACTCACAGAATGGTTTAGGTTGGAAGATATTTCAAAGATCATCTAGTTCCAAACCCCACCATAGGCAGGGACACCTCCCACTAGAACTGGTCACTCAAAGCCTCAATCTAGGTGTACAACTGAAATGCTGAAGCTTAGGCTTCACTGCACTTAAGACATTTGAAGGCATTATTCAGATATGAACTACAAATGCTAAATTAAACATTCAAAATGAAACCTGCTTGATTTTCTTGTTTCATAATGAGCATCTTAATGAGGTGAACTGGTCTTCATCTATTCCATCAAGACAAAAACCTCAAACATTGCATATTCAAGTCACTACAAGTTTTCAAACAAGGTTACAATGACAATTTTACTACATTGCCTTGAACAATGAGATCATGCAAATCCAGCAGCATCTGCAGCCTTCAATGTAGAGTGAAGCTTGCATTAAACCAAGTTCTACAAAGAGGACTGAAATAGTATTGGTTTGTCATGAACAGGAAAAATGAACACCACCACTATTCACAGGTAGGTAAGGAACATCCAAAGCATTTGATACAAGGAAAGCTGGACCTCTTTAACACTTCTCCTACAGTTCTTGAACTTGGGACAATCTGAGATGACCACAAAAAGGAGGATATAATCTTCTGGCAGCAGCTCAGGGCCCACTGAGATGCCATACTGGGAGGCCAAGGTTTATCTGCCTGAATCATAGAATAAAAGCATCTGCCCTGTAATATGCTTGGAAACTTGCATGAGCAGAGTGAAAGCAGCTGCTGTTGGGTTTGCCCAAATCCTATGCTTAGCCAGATCTTTATTACAGGAGTTCTTGTAGGTGTTGTTTACAGTCTGTGCTCCATCTACATTTTATTCCACCAGGGATAATTTTAATATACAGCTTTACATCTTTCAGTGTCTAGTGGGAAGATTCTTCCAACTATTGATGGGACTTCAGTGTCAGAGATTGACCTACAACTGGATATCCAGACAAGGGTGTAGAAGAAGCAATATTTTCACCATAAAAACTGCCATACCTAGGGCAACAATCTATGTGCGCTCCTCTATTTTACCTCTCCACATCTGAAGACAACCAACGACAGGTTTATTCATCCCACTTGAATGAACAGACAAATGTTGCTACCCAACCCCAAACACACAGCCACGTGGCTACTGGGACAATAGATGTACCTGCAAGATGTACCATTCAAAGCTCCAGCTGTGCAATTTGCTTTTATTGGCATACTTGAGTATCAAAACATTGCCATCAATGTCTCAGATCCTTCAGATATATGAAGATAATTAAGCGTAATTGTATCTTCAACGTACAACATAACCAAATATAAATACAAGAAAAAGAATAAAACATGCAAAAAAACCTCCTCAACTTTTAATAATTTTTTAAAAAATTATGCTAGTGAGACTTCTGCACAACCCACTGAAATTTTACACCGTTTTTTTCATGTCAGGATGAAGAACTGTTAAAAGAACACACAGGGTACCATGAAAAGATGAATGCCTTCTGAACTGTTGTATCCCTTGTGATTCCAAACTGCTGATCTGTCAAAGTTAACAATGTTTTTTAAAGAAATGACTCATATGTTGCCATTCATGCATCAGCATAAATATTTGAATTTTAGTTAACTCTCAAAAATTACTGAAGTGATTGCTTGCAGAATACAGTGACCCTCCATGGAAGCAGCATCTGATTTGCAAACTGCTAAGAAGTCATCTGTAGGAGCTCAAAATGAATGTGTCTGATGTGAAGAGTTAGCACAAAAAATGCAACTTTGAGAACTTTCATTCTGCAAATTCAGGTCTGTTGGATCAAGTTTGGGAGGAAAAAGATTTTGTCACTGTGTTACAGTGACATCTCAAGTATCAAATGCAGCACTCCAATCTGCTCATGTGGCAACAAAAAAAATGGTCAGAGGTAAAAGTGTCCCTTTAGAAAAAAAAAGAAAAAGAAAAATTATGTATCAATTTGTGGATATAATTAGAAAAAAAATAGGGGCAGCGATTAAGGTCCAGATAGCTTATGCTAGGCCACAAGACAAGCCACAGTTTGTATCTGCGAGCCATGCAGGGATGTAGCACTGAGCTCGCTTCAGAATCTGCTATAGGTGTGAGCACCACTTGGCTTCCACAAGGCATTTACAAATGTCCTTGTTAACAAGTGGCTGAGTCCATTGTGGAGAGAGTCAAGATGCTTCTGTCGTTGGCATAGAAGGGATCCGAGGAACTCCATGATCTAAAGTAACAATAAAAGAAAAGTTTGGCTGACTGGGAACTTACAGTCTAGAGGTGAGGAAAAAAGGTCTATGAAAGTATAAGATAAAAGCATTAGGAGATTTGGCAAACATCATTGTTTTAAAAGAATAATCTATTAAGTTTGTGGAGGCACCTGCAATTCATTCAAACCTTTGAAAACAGACTGCAATTAATCATGTCAGCTAGGTGTTTAACAATTCTGTGTTTATCTCTCTGGCAAAATTTACTCACAGCTACAGGTATTTTCATCACTAAAATGACCAAAGCTTTATATGCCAGTTTTACAACTAGAGCTTTAATCTTGTGCCTCAAGGAAAAATCTGCTGCATGTGCAAGCTGAGGTAGTGTCAGTGCTGTGATCTGATAGCCCAAGGTCATCCCAGTGAAAGCCTGGTGGTACACACAGCTAACCCGGCAATACAGGATTCTGCTCTTCTAATGTTAAACATCCATGCTGCCAGGAATCAACTATTTCACCCCTCTGTTAAATTTAAGTTAAAATTTAAGGCATCAGGAAAACTACCTAACACGTCACAGCTTTTGATTCAGATGGGACCTTGCAATGTCTTTCTCTTAAGGAGGTTACTAATTAAGATGAAATACTGGTCTTGGTTGAACAGTATTATAGGACTGGATGTGCAAAGCTGAAAAATAGAAGGTTGGAAGGCAGGAAATCCAAACATAAACTTATCCTCTGAGTTTGCCTCTCTCAGAAATCTGCTGTTTCTTTACAACTTTTACATGCAGTGCCTCAACACAAGTACCACTAATGGGAGATCCAAACAACCCAGTAATGAATCCTAACATACAAGAAATGGATGTGATCCAGCACTCTTAATATTTTAGTGACTGACAAGTTGACAGACAATTTAATGGAACAGACAGACAAAAATGCATTTTACCATACCACACCACACAGTTTATATTCTTACTGCTGAGCAAAGCTATAGAAAATACTTCTCAAATACATTTTACAAGCAGTAAATTAAGTACAAGAGACTATATTTGTGTGTCCCGTTACTCCAAGCATTTATACAACTTTGATTCAAAGTTTCCATCGAAATTTGATACTATATTTGACTTCATGTTCAGTTATTGTACTTGACAGAATATCATATTTGACAGAATATCAGGAGCACAGAATAAAACACAAGCTAGCTACAGCGACATTATTTAAAACAGTGCTCATCACTCCACAGCACTCACACAGACAACATTTAACAGCATCACTTCATTCAACAAAACCCATTTGCAGCTACCTCCTGGTTGAATAAGAAGCTGTTTTATAAAGCACAAGTACTCAAAAGACTATCCTGCTTGGGACTGTGCAATCTTCTGAAGGTACCAGCTTTAGGTAAAACAAAAAATAAATCAGAGCACCTCAAGCTTGTGAACAAATGCTCAACAATTTCACAAGCATTTGTAAATCACCAGATAGATTTCTTAACTGTATCTTCAGCATTTCACAACTTGTAACTACCTCAATGATAAAAGCAATCAGTACATTAAACAAAGGCTTTCACACATTGACAGGGAAAATGCCACACTACCTTGACGTTTAGGCTAGGTTTTAAATATCAGTGATGAGCGGGAGGAACTGAAGGCATTGAAGAAAGCATGCAAGACTGAAATTCAGCAACAGAAACAGTCTTTTCTAGTTGTACTGTACATAAATCTAAGTGAAACCAGAAGAGAGTTCAGAGCAATTTCAACCAGAGGCAGAAGCAAAAATCTACAAAACTTCAAGCCCTTATTGTAGCACCAACAGTTTTGCATATTCATTAAGCATACTACTACTAACTTGTGCATTCTAACAGCTCTAGAATTACTCAGCTAATGGAACTTTGTCTGAAAATTACATGAGGTAAGCAGAAAAGAAACCTGAGGGGAAAAAAAAGCAGTCTTCAAAAAGTATTTAATATTCTGTCAAATACGAGTTATCGTCAATAAATATTTGTAAGTTCCAAAAGAAAGAAAAATTGAGTTGGAAAAAAAGAGGAAACTGTAAAAATGTAAATGAATAAAGGCAGAGTACCTACCTTACAAGACTACACACACTAAAGCAGATGTTATCTAAAAATCTGCCTTAATTAGGTAATAGTAAATGAAACAAATAGAATGAGAATTTCTCATTTGGAAAGCACAGTTTTACAGAGAAGTGGGAAAAAAACCCACACCAAAAAACTTAAGAGCAACTGCTACCAAAATGCAGATTTTTAAGACCAATTAAATGCTCACCTTTTAGATTAAGAAGTCTATTAAACTGTTTATTTTATACACCATGCCCACTTTCTATACAGCAAGAGTTTGAATTAAAAAGGTACCTAATGATCATAACAGTTCATTTTTTGTTTTGCATAATTATACCCTAGATTTGTAGAAAGGTTGAATAATTTCATAAGCAAGCCAGAAAAGAGAAACTGAGAGCACAGACAGCATTCGACACAAAAGTTCAGACCAGAGATGTACTACACACCAAGTCAATACCTAAAGGCAGAATCAGAACTGACAGAGCTTGTCAGTGAAAATTACCCACACAAGATTTATACTGAGTGAATGATATCACAGCCTTTAACCAAGAGAAACAAAGTCCTTCAGATACAAAATGAGTTTCCTTGCAAATGTCAGGAGTGCAACTTTTTCATGTTTGCCTTTCAACCAACGAAGGACTGTGATAACATTCACAGAAACTGAGAGACCATGATGTACAAAAGACCGTTCTTATTTCTACCCCCAAATATTTCCATATTTGTTAGCTATGCCTCTTTATCTGGAAATAGGGAGATGGCACATCAGCAGGTTTAGGAAGAGCTTCTCTCACAGCTATGCTGACTGCAAGAGCAGTGTTCCTCCTTAGACATATTTCATTACTCTAATATGCTTTTATCCCACTGAGGTTTGTTTTGCACCTGGTTTGTGAAGGAAAAAGATTTATTTAGCACATACTTTGGAATGGCACACATGATTTGGACAATATAACCTCCAGAAGCAAAAACACGTTTAAAAGTCTTAGAACCTGAAGGCTCTGTTCTGTCAATTACTCTGATTTTAGAAATATATTATAAAAGTTATACTACAAAAATATTTCATCTTCATATCAATCAATGGCTGAAAGATTTAAAGACTCTCCTTCCAACAACAAAATTATATTTAAGAGAGGGGGCAGAATGTGAGCCTTTTCTATATCTTCAGGAGTTAATGCAAGCTCCAAGGTAAATATTTGGAGGTCGTACATCAAGAACCAAAGGGAAAAGTCTTTCGACTTTACGAACAACTCCTGATTTGTGAAGGTAAAAAAAATCATAAAAAGGAGAACAAAACCAGCAGCAAGGCTTGAATTTCTAGGGAGAAGAATGTACAAATCAAGAGAAATTACGGAAGACACAACACAAGAACGTGTGGTAAACCAAACTGAACATTTAAATAGAAAGCTTCTGAAAACTGTTTTTGCCCCTCTGCATCCCAGAAAAGCACCCAAAAAGAAGCAAGAAAGTAACTTTTTATGATGAGAAAACGTACACCAAAGACTTGCATTTCCTACTTAAATAAGCAAAACCTGCAGCTGTTTTGCTACACATCTATTGCTGCAGGTTCATCAGGTTCCAGTTTATAGGAGAATCGTCTGCAGCAAAGGCTATTGAGAGAAATGCCACACCTGTTGACCCGGGAGGGACTACATCTTCCCATTAGTCGTTCCAGCATTCTTCTAAGAGATGTGCATGCTGTTTCCCCATCTGAGAAGCAGCACATGGAGTCCAAGCAGTTGATACCTGAACCTGCCTCAGTAAGCTGAAAGGAGGAGATAAAAAAAACAAATTAAAAAAGTCAGTACTCATAGACTCTAGCAATGAAGATGTCATCAGAGAACACTTAGGAAGGAGCAGCTTTTCTTAAAGTTAGAGTGTTGAATACTTTTCAATTTTACAGAAGAATGACAATGGTGAAGAACATTCCCAGTTCCCTTCCTAAGCTCTATACACTCTGAAATTTGATCTGCCCAAGGTTTGAATGCAGCCTTGGGGAGTACAGGCTATTCCTTTAGCATCACCTCTGCTTCATGTTGGAAATCAACTGGTTAGCAGTTGTCTGCCTTGCAGCTCTAATGAATCTCTGAAGCAGTGTCATGCAGTTTAAGCTGTAATGAATCTCTGGAGCAGAATGTCATGCAGTTCAAGCTGTGATGCCTTGATTAACCTCAGTGGAGGTACAGGTCTGTTTAATTTTAAGGGAAATCCATCAAGAGAAAGCTTCAGACCAGGGCTGCAGAATACAATGCAGCAACATGGTAGTAAGCAACATTTTTTCCCCTCAAGAAATGTGAAAGCAACTTTCTATAGTAATTCACATCATATCATGACCATAGATACCCTTAGCTTGGTAAGGAACAAAACCACATTCCTGACTTTATCAGTATATTTTCTCTAAAAGCAAAGAAGGCTGATGTTAGAAAGGGTCAGTCATGTTTATGCCAGCATGAAGAATAATTCAACATTAGCATAATAAACTTCCTATACTGTTCTCCCTCTGTAGGTGAGAAAAAGACCCAAAGAAAATGAAAGCAGTAATACAGAGATGTATGGGTTTACATTAAGTGCCATCTATCATTGTTTTATTTTTGCACAGTCACAGCAGAATGAAAATCTCACTGAAATCTAGTACTGATGGAGAGAGAATAACCAAAACTGACTTCACTATACTTTCCAAAAGGAAATAAGAATGTGGAAAGCTGGGACTCCTTTAATTTTTAACTCTCCATCAGAGTTTCTTGTCAAACAAACGCCAAACTCACTGGGTAAATTTAAACATCCTCACTTTCAGACACCAGTGAATGAAGAAATTTGGGAGGAGGCATCTTAGTCTAGGACAGGACACAAATCACCTAAGAGCTTTTGCCAGCTTTTCACCACGTGACTAAAGGTCACTGACTGTTTTCTAAAGACTTTGGGTTCCAACCCCAGTTTCTTCTATGCTACCCACACTTGCCCAATACTAGAAGGAAGGCAAAGAGCCTGAGTTTTCCATGGGAATGGAGTACTGTAAGTGGGTGGATTCCTTCCTAATGCCTCAGAACAGGCCATCTGGATAGCTATAGCTTTGTAACTGACAATTCCAGTAGTACAAAGAAGAACTAACAAGGGCATTTGTAAATCCAAGCGAAAAATGCCAATGGATAGGACAAGAAGGAAGCAGCACACAGGCACAATAGTTGTTTCCATACACCTTTTCCTATGCCTGCTCCTTCCTCAGCTCTGTTCTGCAGTCCCCATGGTGCCTCCAGATCCTCCTGTCAGATCACTTAATGTGGATTGTCAGCTCACAATTGTATGACCGAAGACATGCTGCTGACTAACTCGCACTCATTTGGTAGATCTTCTGGACACAAAATGAACACTTACTATGACAATGAACTTTTGCAAATACCTAAGAGACAGGAGCAGAAGCACTTTAACTGACAGGTTTAAAAGGGGTTTGGTAAAACTAATCAAAACACACCTCAAGAGAGCTTGAGTCCCTGAAGGCCCTTACTGAAGCCCATCACACCTGGTCACAACTGTACTGTCACAGAGTATATCATAACAGCACAATTTGCAGCATTGCAGAACTAGCCAAGATGACCTTCACAGCCACTTCACACTGCACTCAGGGTATCAGATAAGCAGCAAGATCTCAGAAAGCAAGCTGCCTGCTGCACTTGCAGTGATCTTTACCGTGGTGTCCATAGCAATGTAAAACCAACTCTCAACACTCCTACACTTCGGATTTCAGAAAGAATATTTAGCCCATCCACTATCTTAAAGCAGACCACATAGTATCTTTAAAGTTGCTGTGAAAGTTCCTATTACAGTGGTTGTGTGTAGAATCAGATGGAGCAGGCATTTTTTTAACCTAGAATCTGCTGACCTGAGGGCTAGCAGTCCTGGATATTACCCAAAGATTGGCAGAAAGAGCAAGTAAGAGTAACCCAAACTAGCTTCCCAAGAGCAACTCTTCAGCTCTGATTTTGGAGGGCTGTGCCTCTTCTTCATTAGAATCTCTTTTGTTTCAAGTTACATACTCACAAAAAGCTAAAGCCACAATTGACAGAAAGTTAATACTACCCTTTCTAAAACAGAACTGCAAATGCGACCTTACATAAGCCTAGAAACAACACTCATATAAAATTCAACAGTTAAGTGTAAAGTAATACTAGAAAAGTATTAAAGGACAACACAGAAATAAATTCCATTTTATATGTATATAAATTGTGCATCACTGCCTAGTGAACATGGACTTTTATCTTTATATCCACCAGCTGGAAGGAAGACACTTGTATTATGCTAAAGATTCCCTGCTCTCACTTTTCCCTCTGTGGCAGCAATTATGATCGTAGTTTTCTATCAAAGTAAAACCTTGCATGGTAAGGGAGCAAAGCATAAAGGTCTCTAAAGACCTGAAACAAACCCTCAGGAAACAAAAAGCAGGAGAGATAACTCTTTTAAAAATCAAAAAATGTATGGAGAAATATCTGACACTATTCATATTTGGTCTGCAAATAAAATATTTTCATGAGGTAAAACCTGGGATCACAATAAATGTAATACTTCATATGATAATGGCCCATTTCATGTAACAAATCAAAAAGCAACTGAAATGCAGAATTAAAGAATGATTCAGTTTGATAAGGAAAAAAAAATCAAACCCACATACTATGATGCAAATTTTCTGGTAAATAGCAAAAATATGGGTGTTTTGGAGATGGCTCCATGACTTTCTAAATACAAGATAGATATATATAAATATGATATATAGAAAACACACATTAGGGTAGAGTGGGAGTACTACCTAGTGAACGTAAGAACTGTCGGGTAGGCTAGATGGGTCTAGCAGTTGCCTATTGTCCTCCCCTCTGTGCCTGCTTTCAGCAAAGTCACATGCTGAGCTGACTGAACCCTTATCTTCTTCCATCTAGAAGGACAGAAAAGCAACAAATCTTATACAGCACCGTGCTTGCATTGCTTTAAAACAGTTACCATTTTTATATGAACTTTCATTTTACAGGTTTGTTCCAGAGAGAACAAGACACATTTCCATGGCAAAGAGGCAATTTTGAAAAGTTAATTGGTGGATCAAACACAGTCTGTCAGTGCACAGGTATTAAAAGCATTTGGGCTTTTTGCACAGCTTGGACTACAAAAAGGGAAAACCAGTCTGGAGGTTTATTTGTTTTCTCCCCTTCTAACACAAAGGATCATTTCAGCCTGTTTGTCTTATTATAGGGTATTCTATATGCCACGAGACAGACATTTCAATTAAACAGTTAATCACAATGCAATATACAGTTGGGATTTTGCTGGACAGGAGACATATCTAAGTCTCTATATGAAGTTAAGAGCACTGCAGCACATTTCCCTGAGCCCAGAACCTAGCTACCAATATGCCTGATGCCACACAGATGTTTCAGAAAATATATGAGATGGTTATTACTATTCCACGATTAAGTTAAATTTGCTCCCTACTGTAAGGCTAACTTTCTTTAACCCTTAAATATACTGTATAGCAAAATTGCAAACAATTAAATTTTAAATTTTGAAAGAAAATATAAAAACGCTGACACAAAACAACTTTGCTGGCTCTTCACTTTCAACGCTTTTCTAGTTTTTCTGCTCTTCATCTCTTTGAATCAAAGAAACTTACAAATGTCAAATTGCTTTGTTATTTCAAAGTCATCAGACATAAGTATCTTCAGGTAAGTAAATCTGTGCACTTTGGTGACTGAAGATAAATAGAGAACAGTATTAATTGCTTTCTTTGGTGACAAATTCCATAGATTAGCTAACAGATCAGCACGGCTCTGCTAACACAACATACAAAGCCGCCAAGGAAAAGATTACCCTTGGACATGTTCTAGCACACTTCACTAGTGGAAATGCATGTTTGCATCTGAATAGTCTTCTTGGAAATTATAGATTGCTTATGCTGTCAAAGATACAGCAGTCAGTCTGTTCTCGACTTCTACACAACTAGGCTGAGTCAGGTATGACAGCTGTCAGGAGGGGACTCCTATGAAACAGTAATGATTGCCATAAAACCAGGGCCTGGAGTCTGGAGTTCTGTACACAGCTAAGGGAGGCAGATCTGTACACAGCTGAAGAGCAAACAAGACAGCAACAGACTAGTGGGTTTGTAGATGGGGAAAGAACAAGGTCTTGGCTATACTAAGGAACATGCTACAGAGTCCCAGATAAAATGTTATGCACTGGCAGCCTTCACTGTAAAATCAAAACCTTTTCTGTGCTTTGCACTTCCCTAGCACTGTGCACAGTTGTAACACACTGCCCAAAAGGTAAAAACAAAGTTAATACCATCAGTAGGTAGAGTTAAAACATCTGTTCAAGAAGTTAAAACCACTTCTCACATACGGCTTAACATTTCTACCAGTTCTATATGAAGCACAGAGAAGTATACATACATAACCACACACAACTTAATTTACAAAGGAAAAGCTGAAAAGAGATACAACGGGGCCCAGTTAGTAACCTAAGAGAGACATTTCACCATTCCTGGTTCCAAGACCAGGAGAGACAGCTAGAGAGGAAAGAAGTAGTACTCAGTCAGTTTCCAGTTAAGCATGAAGCCTGTGCCTGACCTGTGCTGATTTCTTCATTCCAAGTGAGAGGCAACAGACAAGTTCAGAGGCATGAGGTTAACAGGCACACACAAGAATGCATTTCTAACTCACAGGAATGATAGGGACACTTAAAAAGAGCCCAGCCCAACCCTGAAAGCTCTGAACTGTACATCACAAATGCAATTAGTATAAACTCGAACACTTTTTGCACACTGTGAAGGTTATAGGCATAAAAGGTCATTATAACATCAAGCTTATCTTTTAATTTGCATTCATAAAGGTGTTCTACTTTCATGTATCACCAGAAGAGTTAGCGTGTATGCAGAACAAGGCACAAACAGCTTAAGTTGGTGTTACACTCATCTTGAGGTTTTTTAATAGATATTTAAGAAAAATCTGCCAAAGTCATCAACCTATATGCATTCTGCAGTCACAGAGGATGCAATTGCTGGGTGGTCATACACAAATCAGGTGTGGCAGAATTGGCTGCCTACAGCTACCTTGACAAGCTGCTGTTTTGTATCATGTTCCTACAGTTTTCCTTGCATTCTCTGCTCTACTGCTTTTGGAAAATAGCTGCCTTGGACACCACATAAGCTAACCCATAGTCTTCACTCCAAATCAGTTTCTACTTAGTACAGTACCGTGAGCAGTTTCCGTCTATTAACTGATTTTCCTTTTTTACCTTTTTAGGTCAGGATCCAGAGGATAGCCTCTGAACTTTATTAGAAGTTTACAAAGAATAAAGTACAGAAATTTAAATATTTGTTTCCTCTTTACAACTTCAATGCACAGCATAAGGCACTCAGTGCTTGTACTTCAGATGTAAAACTTCTGACATAGCAGAGAATTGGATTTGCATAATCAAAACCCCACTTTTCTCATTTTCCTCAACTTCTTCCCTAATATGAAGTTAGCAGGCATTTTCCTGCTTTTAATAACTCCAGTGCTGCATTGGTAGACAGCTTTATTTTTCTTTCACCACCCAGCTGCATAACCCTTAAAACTTTTGGAAAGAATCTTTTGTGTACTTTTGGTGTAGATAACGATGCATCAAGTAATTCACTATAATAACTCCAGTGAGAAAGCAGAGGTTTACTGAAAATTGATTTATGCCAAGTTTTTAAAAGGTAACTTATTTACATGACAATGATGAATCAAGAATTTTAAAAGCTAACTTTCAAGAGCTTTTGCATCGGAATCTCCCCAATATGTTGCTACCCTTACTAAAATTCATGAGGTATACTGCAGTTTGCCTGTTTTAAAGCTAGTTAGTGCTGAACTTAGAACAAACCAAGAATGTCCCACCACTACCTCCTGGGGTGTTTGGAAATCTACACTGCTATGTTTCACAATGGGACAACTAAGAACTAAACACAACAGCCATTCCAAGTTTCACCTTGCCAAGCACTCTCATTGTCAATAAAAAGCTTTTCTCCCCCTCGTTTAGAAGGACTTGGATCATCTATTTCAACAGACCACTAAACATCCTCTGCTAGTCTTTTACCACATCAGCTTCTCATCACCCATGTTCTCCTGGTTAAACAATTAAGTCCCCAAAAAGCAGGTTGATTTGTACTCCTTGCATCTATTTGCATCTTTTTGAACAATCACCTTAACATATATATAATCTAAAAGGAATTAGTTCTTTGCATTTACTCTTACTGTAGAATATAGAATTAGGTTAAGAGTGGAATAAAACATCAAAAAGGTTGAGACATTATTGATGCATATGAAGGTTTTAGTCATACAGAAGAGAATCAGCATTTGATAGCATTTTGTGTACTGAACTCAGTGCATTTAAAGAGTTTCGGAATCATAATGGTTCTCCTGCACAGACACATGTACGCTTTGATCTTTTTTTGAACAATTGTCTAGGACTTTGTAGCCAAATGCCTGTAGAAATATGTATCTATACACATTGAAAACAAACAACACTCACTTTATAGATGCACAAAACAAACACCAAAAGCTTTAGCTGCACAAGTGTATGTATGAACCCAAACTTAAAACATTTTCTGCTCTTTCACCACAAGTAAAGCAAATCAAAATGGGCAAACAACTTGCAAGAAATTGCTGCCTGAAATACATGGACCTTCCTGTCACAGCCTCATGAAGCTGAAATTATCCAGCATGCAAAAAAGCACTGTTAATTTGGATCATAAAGAAATTAAAAGCATCATAACCATGCTAGAAATTGTGATTATTTTAAAAATGGATGCAAGAAGAGCTAGATCTATATTCTGGAATTTGAGCATCATGCTAGGGATGTTTTTGTCCTAAAAAAAGCACGTCCAACACATGCTACTTAGAAGCATTTGGCTCAAAAACACAGAGCAAAGCCAAGAAATAACCAAACTGAATGTATCTGCACTGCAGGTATTGCCCTCTCAACCCACTAATATTCATGCCTCTTCCCATCTCTCTCAGCACTGGTTAGTTCACCTTCAGCATGCAAAGAGTTGATGAGGAACTGTCCCTCCTACTCTACCTAATTTTGCTCAGCTGATTCCTTGCCCTGGACAATGGCTGCAGTGCGATGAACTCGTCACTTAAAGCAACTCTGTTGGAGTACATCTACAATTGGACAGAGAAGGGATGGAACATACATGTCAGTAAGTAGTAGCAGTAATTTTCTGAGAGAAAGACACAGGACAAGACATTATTATTTAAGTGGAATACACATCATGTACAGAACATAAGCCCGGTACCTTCAGGACAGCTCCTGAGATTAGCACAACCCAGTTTGGCAGAACCATTCTTAAGTGTACTTTAGCTTTCACACTGAGAAAAAAGGGCCTATACACTTCTACATTTAGACTTTACCAGGCATCTTTATTCAGGATTACCTCTCTCCTCTTAATAGTGCTGTAATTTGTATTTACCCAAAGGTCTATATTTTGACTCAAATTTACCTTATTGTCCACTTTCTCCTATACGATTCTGTAACAGATCTATAGTCAGAAATTGCCTAGAAGATACTTTAGGGCAACAGACCTAAGTCAAACATAATTAAGACAGATTTACTAGAAATTTTAACAAATCTAATAAGGCATAAGCACAAAACAAGCATTCTGTCACTCCTTGGCAACAAATGTTCTGAATTGGTCGTATGTTCACCTTCACTTAAGTCTACTTTCTCAAAAGAAGAATAGCCAATTAAATTCCCTTGGGCTGAATGTCCCATTGTAAATAAAAGTGGGGAAGTCTCAACAGAATAAATCTCTAGAAGTGAACAAAGCTGTGCTGGCTTTTCACAAACACCTTTTTAACTATGATTTCACTATCAGACACACAGAGAAACTATTGAATAGCTGCTGGGGCATTTCTGGTCAAATGAGATTTTAGATACCTTGACTTTCCAATATCAGGAATAAAGTTGTTTTTTTTTTTAAACACTTTACATTTTGGTAAACACAGACCCTAATGCTGACACTGCCAAATGGCAAAACAGAATGTGAAGTGGAAAAAAACATGACTACTGGAAATACACAAAGCAAAATCCCCATGGCTATGAATCAAGCTGCAGCCACAGGAAAGGTATCAGACATTCATCAAGATTCCTTCTTAAAAATAACAAGTCCAACTGTGACATTGACAACACAACTAATGGAAGCAAACTGAACCCAGAAATTCTTTAGAATTGATTCAGAAATCAAGAGAGTGCAAGAAGAAGTATATGGATATAGCTAGGGAAAAGTGATGTGGGATTTTTGCTTTTTTTAATTCATGTACTTTGGGAACACGAGGAACCTCAATCACCACATCAATGCACTGCCAAACAGGTACAGCTGATGTAAGGGAAGGAAGGGAAACGTTTGATCAATATTGCTTCTAGTTTTCAAAGGAAAAATATAACTATCATTACCTACAGAATTCTTCCTGTATCAAGATTCTTTAATCAAAAGATCAGGTCTAGCTGAATAGCTTTCTGAAAGCTAGTGGCTACTTAACTTGGCTTTCAGCTCTCAAATTCCAAGACTGGAAAAAGCAGCTAATATTCCAGTTTTGAAAAGAGACTAAGGGGTTTTTTTGGGTAGCAGTAGGTTTGTCAGCATGATATTGCACCTAGGCAAATTAAGATAATGTTTCACGTGGATTTTTTTTTTAATACACAGAAGGGTAATATAATTTAAGTAATTCAGCATTCACTTACACAAAAAATAATTACAAGGGTAGATGCTAAAAGTATCAGTATTGACGTAATGGAGTTAAGAGTTCTGTACGGCACACAGCTCAGGGCAATTTGGATTAAGCAACTGGGACAGCACAAAATCAATGTGGCACACAAACGGGCTAAAAAATCACTAACACATTTTAGAACGCAGCTGTATATGGACATCTCTTTGTCAACTAGGTTCTTCATTCACTTTGACATTTTTTTTAGGCCTATGCTATTTGACCTTACATCAGGGACCTGGAAGAAACCAATATAATCACTTTTGGATGAAGTGATTTGGAGAAAAAGATGCAGAAGACAAGAAGTTATTGATGTGTATTATTCTGTACACTGAATGCAGCTTGGGAGTTTTTTTATTTCCATACTTGAAACTGATGTATATTGTCCTGGAATATTGTGTTCACAGCTGAAATCCAGAACTTAAGATAAGGTTGAGGAATGGTGAGGTTTACAAGAAAACACAAGAATCCGTTAAAGACTGGAAACCAGCCTTTTCTGACAAAAGATTAAAGTCCATTCTACTATCCATCAATGAGAAAATTAACTTGATCAAAACTAAGTGTGAATTAAACAAACCACTACTGAAAGGCCTTTCCAGTTCAGCAGAAAAAGAATAAAGAGGAAAAAATTCTGAGATGTGAAACCAGGAACAGTAACTATTGGATGAGTGGGTCAGGATGAGGTCTTTGTAACTGTTATTAAAGAGAAAAAAAAAAAAGTTCTCAAAACATAGATGAGCTGTTTACCTAAGAGAGTCTAGTTTCAACGGGATGGTTGCACAGGGGTTTTGCAGCCTTTGTCAGGCAAAAGGGAGTTTGTATTCTCACATTTTTATCTTCAGACATTTCTATGAATTTTTGGAAAATGCCACATGAGCAACTGTCTTTCATTACATAATCCACAACCAAATACACAATCAAGATTGAAAAAATACTAATTAAAACATGTCCTACTAAAGTAATTTCTTAAAATTAGTGTTTTCATCACAATTTAAGGACTATTAAGTGCCAACTGCAGTTGAAAAGAGAGTTTCTAGTATCTGAACAAGAATGAGAAACTTTATAGGACCTTTACAGTGGGAAAAGAACATAGTATGATCCACTTACAGATACAAGTTGAGATGTAAAAGACTAAGCGGCCCCTTTATAATTAATGCTACTATTGCTAACATCAATTACTTAAACAAATGTTATTTCCTTGTAAAAAGGTGTTCTTATTTTTTAAAATTCAAATGAACAATTATCTTTTGAAATGGCTTATGCATTAAACATGACAGTAATGGAAGAGGATAATTAAAAATCACGGGAGAATTTTTAGTTTACAAGATATACTTTACCAAATGTGTTATTTTACCTATTGATCAAGTTGGATACAAAAGCATAACATTACCTGAGCTTTTTCAGTACTTGTTGGTTGTAGATGTCTGTACAGCACTTTCTTCACAACATCAATAAACAAACAAGCAACTACTATGAGGATTATGGCAAACCAAGCAGAACCACTTGACAACAGTTGTACAAATACAAAGTACATGTCCTGGGTATGTAAAAATGGCCTGAAATTTTAAAAGAAGTGGCAATTATTAAAAGGATCTTCCAGGCACAAAATACAGCAGGTTCAAGTGTATGTTACTTTCATCAAGCAGCAAATCTCTCAGGGCATAGTTGTAGGACCTGACCTGCAAAGAAACTCTGGCAAAGTACACTACCAAACTTTGGAAGGAAGTATCCTGGTTCAGTTTCAAATTGTTTTGTAGGAAATCAGTCACCATCCTATCCCTCCAAGACCCCCATATACACTAAAAATATTTTTTACTGATTCAAACCACAGCATCCTCATTTCTGTTGCAAACATTTGCCTATCCAGCACCTATCTACTTGAAACTGAAGCTGCCTTTTATAGTTACAGGCTGTTGAAGACAAGGAACACTTGTCCTTGAGCACAGTATAGCTTAGCAACTTTACTCAAAGTTCTAAACGAACCACCAGAAGTGAGTGGCCAATTTAGGTTTAAAAGATTATTTTCTGATGCCTGTCACAAAATTCAGAGCAAGATCGTAGAAAATAATAACTCTGCTATTTTTTCATAGGTGCTACAGAAAGGAGTGGGGAAAATATGTAAATAAAATAAATCACTCACCAGATAATTCCCCCATAAAACAAGGAGAATATGAAATAAAATACAATGGATCCCCAAGTAACAAAATGGTTTATCCATGTCCAGAAGTAAGTTTCTAGTGCCATCTAAAACAAAGATAACTTATATTAACTTCCTTTTTATTCCTACTTGAACAGAAAATTATAAACACTGGTCTGCATGTACTTAGGAACTTGCAGCTCGAACCTAAACATTATTGCAACTTACAGAAGTGCAAATAAAAATTTCAAGCACCACTGAAACTAAATATAAAACTATCACTTATCTGGAATCCTCAAGAATCAACTACTTCTGTATAACTTTTGAATTGACTTAGAATTATTTATCTGTTACATATCTGCTTATATATCCAAACATAGGATTAATTAGTATAATTCCATACCTTCATTGTGACGGTGATAACCATAACGGTGAAGACCAAAGTACCAAATGTCCAGTTCCCAAACATCTAAGAAAATGGCAAGGCAAAAATCATGGCAGAAAAAAAACCCATCTGTTTAGAGCATTCACAGTATGCTAGATCCTTCCCAAGTCAGCTACTACTAATGAAACAAGTCTGTGGACATAAGCTTGTGACAATTAATCATTGTCAAAAAGCACAAAGAACACAACACAGACTACCAGAAAAAAAAACCAACAAACAGATTATATAATAGCAAAATTCACAACCCACAAGTCACCTTTCTTCTTGGTTTAAAACAAATTGCCATAAAGGCTACGTGAAATATGGAGAAAGTCCAGAATAGGAACATAAAATGATAGGAAAATGAAGATATCAATTTGATCAATTAAGTATAAGCATCCAATTAAAAGCAAATAATGAGTAGAATGTATTCACTTTAACATAAGTGCAAAAAACACTTTGAATTTAAATATTTCCAGATAATTTTCAACATGCAGCATCCTCTGAGAGTTCAATTTTTACCTCAAGCACAATTTCACAATTCAAAAATAATGGTGCCATTGCATTTTTCAAATAAAAATCTAAGGAAAAGACACTTTGTTTCAAGGCTAATAAACACAGAATGAAGCTTAGATTGAAAAAGAAAAATTTGTATCTGGTCACTTTTGTATTCTCTTGTTTATGTAAATTACACTATCAAAACTCTGAACAAGTTCTACAACAACAAAATCTCAGCTCTGACAACCAGGCAGGGCTGCTGAGTTTGTAATCTATCTACACACATGCTACTCAAACACACACTGCCACTCTACTGCAAGTCTAACTGCTCTGCTCTTGTAAGCAGTTTGGGTGCTGAAACTGAAGGCATTGTCGTTGTGTAGCTCTTTTGGGCACTGACATACTGAACAATGACGAAATCCTCAACTCTGTATTTAACAGTGGCAAACTGTGCAAGCAAGGAGAAAGGTACCACATGCACACAGGCAAAGTCATCTTAGAGCTGATTTGTTAGTACAGCACAGAGGCATGGAACTGGGATTCACACAGTTGTAGTCCTTGTTACAGAGCTCTGACAAAGGAAAACAATTAAAAATCCCAATGGCCTGGTGATAGACCTCACTATTGCTTTTCTCATCCTTGCACAAGGTGTAAAATTGAGGCAGCCAACAGTCTGGATTTACTGATCATTATAAGAACATCATCTGAAGCCTTCTATTTACTTTTCATAGTGATGGTCATCTTTAACAAGCCACATGCTTGCTGTTAAGTGCTGCAGTAATAACTTTATAATAAAATTAGGCTAACTGCTCCTGAGTGACCTGTGAAATAAAGTGTCTTTGCTAGCACTGCTCTCAATGGTCACAGAGTTAGAAAGCGGAACATGAACATGTTCTTGCCACCATTTTATTTTTGAACATATTGATACTATGGATGCTGCATCCTTTAATCCTGTGAAGTAACAGATACAATATTTTGTATCTTCTCCTCTTCTAAACTCTTACCATTTGCCTGTTAGGTTTCAATATCTGACGACATGCACAGCATGAAAAGGGGAGGGGGGGAGAAAAGAAGAACTAAAAGATCAAGTTGTTGCACAATGTGTTGAGGTAAGCCTAACATTAACAAGCCTAACACCTGCATTAACAAGTAATTTGCAATCCTTTCCATTTTGTCTTGCTCCAAACTGAGAGCTGAGAATTAAAATGCGAGGTCTTGCGCTAACGCTACCCTAGTTGAGGACTTCTTACAAAAAAGCACTTCAGCAGTACACAAATTTCTCTTGCCCTTAAGTTTAGCTTTTCCAGGCACATACTAATTTTGCAACATACTTTGTGTGTCACAAATATTTTAGTGCAACACACAATTCTATCAGTTCCAGTAATTATCTTTTAGCAAACACAGGCAGATGAAGAGTAATTCCAAATAAAGTGTAAGACTTTTAAGTCACATCACAGAAAACATGAGAAGGCAATGGGAACCTGAAAGCTTTATTTGTACCATGCTCATTCACTAAGTATATGCAAAAAAACCTTGAGGTTAGTTTATAGAAGAAACCACTGAAAGGACCTTCTCCACAAAGTCTATATTAACATACTGTTCTAGACTTATATAATCCCCTTGTCAAACTAAACATTCATTACTAAGTATTTTTAAAAGCCTGCTTCTGCCTTATGGACATTTACTAAGTGAGGTGCTTTGATAAATAAGACAGATGCACATAAACACACTGCTTCATAGTGTGGAATTACATTTAGAAGAGTACTGAAGGCCCTTTACCAAAGTTGCAAAGCTTGTAACAAATGACAAGAGGACACTCTTACAGCTCATATCTTTGTTGTAAGAGAAGCACAACTATTTTAAAGTTCTTAAGTTTTAATGCCATGTTGAAAGGCACCTCATCTAGCTGCACTGTTCTCCCTTTACTGCTCTTCTTTCTGCAGGAATGCTAATCACTAGGTCACATGCTCTGATTTTAGTCACTCAAGACAATTCTACTTAATGTACATCATTATAAGCAAAATCTTTCTTTGGTTAAAGTTCCTGAGCTCATGCTTACTCCCCATCACCAGCTGACCACTGAATACTACATGATGCTGTTGGCACTTTGTGCCCAAACTTGCAACTCTACCAAGAGTTCATGTCAGCAATAAACATGGCATGAGAGCCAAATGAATTTTCGCATCGGTACACGTTAACAGTTCTGTATCAGAAAAATCAGTATGTAATTGCTCTAACCTGCATTGACTAACTCAGAATCAGAGAAAATGAGGGAGAGCACTTGCACTGTATGTGGTTTTGCAATTTTCAAAATAGTCAATTCAGTATTTTATTATTGTCTTAAAAGCATTTATTGAAGAAAAGCAGACTGTGCCACTTAATTTTTTAAAATCCCGAGTAATTAAAATAATACATTTCAGGAAAATGCTTTAAGAATTTTGGCAATCTTCAGATTTAAGCCTAATTTTGTAACTCATGCTAAAGAGAAGCTGTTGTTTGACACTGCAATTAAGTCCAATTCATAATGAGTTTTGAATGAATGAATGAATTCTCATTTACTGAAGTAGTGACACAGGATTTTGAAAAAAAGGGTATCCAAAATAAAACCACATCTGAGCAATCATAATACAAGTACTGGCTTGAAACACATGTTCTTTGTGGACATACACTTCCTCACAACATGTCTTACAGTTTCCAGACTAAGAAATGTTACTTTGAGAACACACATGAACAATGGCAAAGCATCTTTGGTAATTATGTGATTCACTTAAAAAAACCAAACCAAAACAAAACCAAAGAAACACCTAAAAGCTACAGTGGTAGAATAAGTCTTATGATATACCTGGCCATTTCCCAGCAGAGAGGTGTCTTCTCCCATTAGAAGGTAAGAGCCATAAAAGAAAACAAATGCATGGAAAAAGCCCAAGATGGTCCAGTAAAGAAATGGTTTAAACCCCAGATGGGCGTTTTTACTGATGTCTCTGGAGAAATAAAACAGATTTGGGATTTCAGATTGTATTTACATAAACCATCAGCTGCTCACATTGCATGCCTGCAACTGCTTTGAATAAATACAATTTTCAATTGCATCAAGATACATTTATCAAATGCTGACATGTAAAAAAATCAAACCTTCCAATGAAAACAAATCATGGAAAAAAAGGGAAAAAAAACTCAGAGAGCTCTCATGATTTGTCTCTGCTTTACACAGGCATCACCAATGCCAAGGATCTCTAATGAGTCAAATTTGGAATAGCACAAAACGAGATTTTTTTTTCCCTGGAGGTGGAATTGCAAAAGGATGGAAAAGCCAGATCTCATCCTTGCCCCTTGTTCTGCTTAGAAGCCCTTTAGGAAAAGAGAAACATCTCTTTTTTAACAAAAATGTTTACTTAAAAAAAAAATATTAAAAAATGGCAGTATGCAGTGCAATGTGCTACCACTGCAAAGACATTTAACACCTTAGGAAATCACTTCCCTTCTTAGTAAAGCATTTTTTGTGATGATTCCCTCAATCATAGTGCCCTATTTCTTCATTCACATGTCTGAGTGATTTTCACCTCCTACAAGTAATAGAAGAGAAGGCTTCCAAACCATGGCAGCTGACCACACGCTCAGTTCTCTTCTAGTCTTAACATAACTAACATAAGAAGATGTTTCTCTTAAAATACTCATGTTAATTTCTAGGATGAAAACTCTGGAGCTGCAATTCCTTCTCACCAAGAGTTACTAAAAACTGCAGAAATTACAGATACAAAAATACTGTAGGAACACACAGTAGCAAGTTCAGACTCATGTAGATGCCACAGCTGTTGTAAAGGACACAGTAGTGTGGCTATAGGTCAGCGATACGTACCGATAGAGCACAGGTTTGCTCTGCAGTACATGCGGATGCACATGCTGTTCAAAAAGACTGTAGATGAGGACAGGCAAGGAAGTGAAACAAATATTGTACAAAGTCAGGTATACACTGTCATAGAGCGTCTGAAAATGGAAACAAAAAGTATACTGAGTATTGCAGAGAAAAGATGTTCTTTGTATTTTGTATTAAATTTTGTGTGCTAATAGCAGCAGCAAAGGCATTAATTACATGAATTTGCTAGTTATTAAGAAACTATCCTCACATAACCACCTAGCAACATCGAGCTATCCAATACAGAAAATTAAGCACGGCATGTATCAAGTGCAACATCTGCACTGCTCCTGGGTAGTTCATAGATTCATAGAATGCTTTGGGTTGGAAGGAACCTTAAATTAGATCATCTGGTTCCAAGGCTCCTGCCATGGGCAGGGACACTCTCCACTAGACCAGCTTGCTCACGGCCTCATCCAATCTGTTCTTGAACACCTCCAAAGAGGGGGCATCCACAACCTCCCTAGGCAACCTGTTCCAGTGTCTTGCCACCCATACTGTAAAGAATTTCTTTCTCCTACCTAGTCTAAACCTGCCTTCCTCAAGCTTCAGTCCATTCCTTCTTGTCCTATCATAACAAACCCTTGTAAAAAGTCCTGTCCTTGCTTTCTTATAGGCCCCTTCAGGTACTGGAAGGCTACTCTAAGGTCTTCCCAGAGCCTTTAGCCCAAGAGCTCTTTATCATTTTTTCAGTTATTTACCCTGAATATATCATATGCATTTAGCAGGGCATCAAATACTTACTTGTTGTGAAAACAAACAGAAGAACTGATATAAAAATTGTGGTGTAATAAAGCACACATTCTGGGGGAAAAAAAAAATAAAAGGAAACAGTTAACCCTCAGTATATAGCTCACAACCCTCAAAGAAATTACTAATTCTGACAAGCTGGTAAGAATAAATACAGAGAACATAAAGCATTTCAGCACTATATTTGGCAAAGTAAAGCAATATGCTTGCTTGAGAGTGTATTTTGTTTGTCCTTTGCAACAACAGATCTGAAAAATATAATTACATGTGTTTGATGAATAGATCTCATTACAGAAGTACAAGTAGTGCTAAATGAGAGAAATCCATCCATTTTCTACTCATTTTCAGGAATTTATTTGCAAAACAATTTCCACATCTCACTGAAGAAAGCCTGTGCCCTGCTCATGTCATATTTTTGCACAGGAATAGACAAAAACTAACACCTAAGACCATCTTTAAATGGAAGCAAACAATGGAAGATAAAAAGTGCCTTGGTGGCTAATGCTAGATGTCAAAGTTCAAGTAAGATAGTGAATGTTGACTTCTTATCAAAATTGACAATCAAGTGGAAAAAAACAATACAAACCTCAGGCCCTTTAGCATTTAACACCCAACCCTGGATTGAGGTTCCTGGCCCATGCTTCCACTCCTACCTGCTGTTCCATTCCTGTAGGTCCCTGATGGGTGCCATATAACTCAGTCCCTGGCCCTTACTTCCCTTGCAGCATTTCACCTCAGAATTTTTAAAACGAGGCTGCAACTGCGTTCTTGTTTGAGTTAGAACAGAACAAATTCCATTCAGGGATTTTACTTTTAAGCTCAGTCTTTTCTAACCAGCTGCACTGTCTGAAGTTAATGGCATATTTTGACAGACAGTGTCTGCTTCTAATAGTAGTAATGCTCAAGGTTCATAGTTAGTACCAAGTATTGGTGTGTACACCAAGGCCACTTCTAACTCTTGGGGATGTACAAGGCCACACGTGCAGGGAGAAGCAGAAAGGACAGGTGGCCCTAAACTGACCAGTGAGGTATTCCATTCTACCTACATTGTATTTGGTATACGATCTGAGGGATTATGAGGGTCAAGCTCTTTTTTCAGTTGTCTGTTTTGTCTTTGATCCTGATTCATTAATTCCAGAATTTAGTTCCCATCTGCTCCTGAGTCCTGTCTGGGACTTCTGCCACTGCATCAGTGGTGATGGTGAGTAACTGCTATCAGGAAGGTCAGGTTCAATATTGGTTTTGTATGTATTTAAAACTCAAAACTAATGAAAATTTAAAAATTCATTTCCATTACACAAGTCTCTCTCCCTTATTCTTTTCCTTTTCCCTTTAGATAGAGAGAAGGGTTGCTGGAGAACTTCTGTCACTTGTTTAATGGCTGGCCCGGCTCTAATCCTTGACAGACTGTTTTCTTAAGGATAGCCTTCTGGGTAAAGAACATCCTCTCTCCTCACATCCTTCCTGCAGGTCCCTCCCTCCCTCAACCACTTCCTCTGTTCCTTTTCTCTTTTAAGAAAAAGATGACTGAATTTGGTTCATATTAAAAGCAACAAACACGAAATGTTGTACTTCTACAACTTGTAAAATGGATTCAACTTTGTGCTAGTAATAGTGTGTTCAGAGAGCAAGCAAGTTTGCTCTCAGTCTAGGCACACTCATTTTGGTATTTAATACCTATTTCTAGGTGGAAGTACTAAATTTCACAGTTAAACTGCTACACTTGCTTACAATGTATTTTAAAAAACTCAAAACAAATCAGAAAATGTTTCAAATAGAGATATTTAACTTATTTCAAACCAAAACCCTTAGATCTACAATTAATTTCCTGATGGAAAAAAGTCATCTATTTTATGTGAACTTCACTGGCACTCTTTGAAGACTTACCTTATAAAAAAAGTACTGTACAAGGGTTGCTATTCTAATATAGTAAAAGTGTCCATGAACAAAAAGCAACTTGGAGAGGAATTTAAACCGTGCTATTGCATAGTCACTGTTTCTTACAGCTTGTCTGCCTTCCTTGCCCATGATTCCTGTAATATTTGGGACACAAAACAGAAAGCAGGTTTTAACTTCTATTTTTATAATGTTTAAAAACCAAAATCCAAAAAACCACAACAAAAACACACAACAGAGACCTGCAGCTACACGTTCTGTTTTCCTGCACCTCAACATTATAAAGACTTCAGCAACTTTTAGTTCCAAAAGATGTTATTTCTGACACAACTAAATGAAACTGCCCATCTGATGCTGATTCAATTAAAAAAAAAAAAAAAAGAAGACTATTTCCATATGGTATGCTTAAGAAAAGATTCATGGAAGGACATATAAATAGTAAGCAAAATTCCCAAACCAAGCAAGCCATTATCAATCCATGATTAATTTACTTAGTATATTTCCCTTCAGAGAGGTTTTCCTTGCAGTACTTCCTGGGAACAACATATGGTACATACTCAACAGCAGAATAAAACACATGCTGTTCTTACAATGATACTTTATTTAATCTGATAGGCTGACAACGCCTGCCTCAGGTGAACACAAATTCATTCCTAAGAACTATTACTAAGTTTAGGGTAAGCATACACAAAGAATACAAAATGGTATTTTACAGAAGATGAACGGCCCAGATATCTGAAAACCAGATACAAAGAAGTGCTGCTTGCTTTGGAAAAAAATAGTCTAGAACTCCTATCATCCTTGATCGCAAAGACTTGCTAGTTCAGGGCAATGCACATGTAATACCTAATGCAAATTGCAATAAAAACTTTGCTATATTTTAATAAGCTTCAGTTAATTGATAAACCAGATGTAGAAGCAATCATCATTAGCTATTGGCTTGTAACCTTTTGAAGCAGTCTATAGCCATAGTCTTAAAAATCATGGCCATATGACCACATGACTTACATGATAAACATTACATACATATTTCTACTCAAAGGGCGACAGACTGGATATTCTGATTACCAGCACCTTTTGTAAGAACCTCCAGCATTTACCATTGTAATAAACACCATCCAAAGTTAGTAAAAGAAATACCAAAACACTACCTGATGGGTACCAATTCAGCTGTATATTCTGCTTCATACTCAATTACATTACACAGCAGAAAAAGTTTAAAGGTCCTGGCCAGATAACACAAAACAATAAACAGAAAACTGCCAAGTTTAGCAAAGAATCAGTAACAGCCTCTCAAGAGATACAATGAATGCCTTCTTGAAGAGAAACCAGACACAAATGGCATTTCTTGACTGATGCAGGTGTGGTGCAAATAGTGGCAGTTTAGTGCAAAGAAGGTTTAAAGGTCAAATTTACACAAGATCTTAGAATCTACAATGTCTCAAGTTAGAGATATCCACTTCCAATATATGAAGCTGAGTACTCCTGAGATTCCAGTTACTAAGAAACCTTTGCTGTTAAGGCAACATTGAGCAGAACTTGATTATTGTTAAACTACATAACAAACCTAAGATTTCTGAAAGCAGCCTGCCTTAGATTTTAAATCTAGCTAAAACTGCTACAACAGACTCATCAACACTCTGTCATTCACAGGTGGAAAACTTCTAGAACTTTAGGTTGTTTATCAACACTATTCACAATTTATTCCTCTAGTAAAATCTGCATCTTATTTGCCTTTATCTCTTCTGAGAAAAGCAAGTTACCTATGCCAACATGTGCTTCTTGTATCATGCTCACATCATTAGCACCATCACCGATTGCCAATGTTATAGGTTTCTCTGGAGATGTTTTTAACAGTCGCACTACCTAAAAAGGAAAAAAAGGCAGAAACTCTTCAGATTAGGTATACAGTCTGCCTACAAACCATGCCACTAATTCCCAAATATCTTAGTTAGTCACCTACTTGCAAATGTAATTAGTGTGCTTTAGGAATGTGAACACTCGAGTGAGAAACATTTCTGGGATACCACACGTGCAAATTCATTGTTCCTTTAGAAAAGCTGCTTGCTTTGGGCCACAAGCCTCCTTTAAATATGCCTGCTTTGAGCTTATTTGGCTGGTTTTATTTAGATGATCTTTTGCAACCCCTAATTTGGTCCTTCCATATGAACAAGCAAGTACAAATTAGAACTAAAAATTTACTTAGGGAGTAATACAGACTTAATGCCCTTTACTAGGCATGTGCAGATTCTTCCTATTTTCAGCTGCTGGAACCAGTCAGTGTTAAACAGCAATACCGAAACCAAATGCATTAGTTCAAAGATCACTACATGCTGTTATTAAAGAGAACAGTTTCTTTTTCAAGCATGGGTATTCTCAGTTGGCAAAGTTCACAAAAGAAGGTATGATAGAGGAGAAAATTTTGTTTTGTTACAATGCTCTAAAATCCTCAAAAAGGCAGTGATATCCAGCTCTTGACAGATTTTTAATCTAAGTATCCACAATATCCTAAATACAGAGGAATTGGTTAGATAAGGCTTTTGGTTAAGGAGAATTAGTAATTTATTAACCTCTCAGCTCTAACTAAAAGTGGAAGCTTCAAGCGGCAGAGGTAAAGGTGTGAATGCAGATCCAGTAAAATATAATTATCTAGGAGCAGACACTGCATTTCCCCCCCTGAAGTTCTAGAAAACCCAAAGTGGAAATACGAACAGAGCAACAACTACATTAAGTATTTCACACAATTAACTGCGTTCAAATAATTTGAGTTCTAGCTGGCAGCTTCAGTGTATTGCTTCATACAAGCAGTAATTTACACAAGAAACACAATGGTGATTTAAACAGAGTCCATAGTTCAGAGAAATTCACCTGATTATGGGGATATATTCCCTAATTGCAGGTATTCACATTCACATTTGAAGGTTTCCCATTCCTAAAGGGTAATTACTTCCAAGTACATTTAGCATTAGATCTTAACAAGAAGCCTTAAAAAGGAAGCAAGGCTGCAGTATGTCACCCAGATCAGTCCTGGTGAAGATGGTGGTAACTTAGACAGACAAACAAACATCTATGTGAAAAGGTCAAGACAAATCCTCCGGCAAATTTTAACAAGAGCAGTCAGCAGCAGCTCTCAATGGCTGACATGAAAGATGTTTTAAAAGGCTTCCAAGCCATAAAATACACAAAAAGAAGCAGTGAAACTACTAGCCACATATTAAGAAGCACTAAAAATAACAGAAAAGAGGCAGAAAATAGCAAGACGAGTTCCAGTTAACCTTGGAATAAATGTCACAGAAAAGATGCCTAAAGAAGAAAACTAAATGCAAGGCCAGACTGAACTGCCACACACTTCCTTCCCTCCTACTTTAATGGCATTTGTCTCAGGCTTTTCTACACTTTAGTCTTTCAAATTAAAGTCATTGCCATCAAAATTAGGCTTTGCTGTACTTCATGACAAAATGCAGGAAATAAAAGGAGATTATCAGCTGGCCCGGATACAAATTAAGCAAAGCATTATTGGCTGCTGTCAAATTTGGCAGTACAAAAAGCACACTATAAATCAAGTTAAATAAAATAAGAGCAAGCACAAAACACAGGCAAAAACACATTTTAAAGTTTTAAAGCTAAAAGTGTACATTAGGTGGACACATTAAAAAAATTGTTTTTATTGTATTAGTTACAAACAACCTCCTTTTAACATTTTATTGAAACTAGTACTATACCAAGTTTTATTCACAGGTAAACAGTTTTATATCAAAGTAAAAGTTTGGCTACGTATTAGAAGTATGAAGAATGGTCTCAAAATAAGTCACTCAAGCAAAGTAAAACAGCCTGCCCTCTCTTGCACACTTAGTACTTCACATAAGGGTTTCCTAGCACTTCAAGGTAAAAAGATGACCTTATTTCCTTTTCTTTTTGACAAGGTGTAAAATCAGAGCATTGTTAAAATCTTCAGAGAGACACATTTTTTTTCCCCTACAGGAAGCAAAATGGTTTGGAGAAGTGATGGAACAGACACTGAAAAAGCATGCTCATGATCAGGAGAGCTAACTCCTTACAGAACACTCAAGAGGCTGAGTAAAGATGAGCTTTTTTCTTGCACAGTGGCAGTGTTTTGACTCTTTCCTCTACACACTTTAAAAATTTTACTAACCCATGTAGAAACTTCTGAGCAAATGCAGATCAACTGAATTTAACAAGGATTGAGAAGTCAGACATACAGTCAGGCAAACAAACAAAGGAGTCCTGGAAATCCTTGCCTCCTCAAAGCATGACAAAATTACTTAAATGGTTATATTCTTACTTACCTTTGCTTTCTGAAGGGGTGCCATGCGACAGCACAACACTGCAGAGCAGTTTTTGCAAACTTCCATGAACAGTTTTTCATGTTCCCTGAGTGCGAGAGAAAGGCTGGTCCCATCCACAACCAATCCATGCTGGATGACATGGTCTTCCTTTATTCTATTCATGGACAAAAAACAGTTGGCTTTGTATTAGAGCAATGTAAAAAATTTCATTTAATGACAAACTATGCACTTGCCCATGCAATAAATTAGGAAGTTAGCCTGGTAGACAGACTGCTTTTGCAAGTCTCTTATTTTTTTTTTTTAAAGGCAACTTCATATATTTGGCACAGAGATAAGAGATCAGCAGAAGATTTGAAAATAAAAGAAAGATCGCCCCTGAGATAATGAAGGCTAAGGTATTTTACCTCTTGGCTAGCTGCCTCAATTGTTCTGCACATGTGCTGTCAGACTTGTGCTGCACAAGCTCAAGGATGTTCATGGTTCTGTGAAAGTGTCCACATGATAAACTGACACTAACAGCTGTTTCGTGCTTATCTCCAGTGAGTACCCACACTTTGATACCAGCCAACCTGAGTGCTTCTATAGTTTCTTGGACTTTCTCCTGCAGCCTAGAAACAAAAAAAATTCTTAAATAACCAATCAAACTGATTACAAAAGAAGAGATTACGCTGTAACTCCATTTTATTCCTGTAACCTGATTTAGAACTGCATGTCCAATGTTACGTGTATTTTTCAGGGAATCAGTCTGTCAGGTCACATTATTTTGCCAGCAATAAAACAAAAATTGAACCTCAATCCTAATAACTGAACAAAAAAATGTAATAAGCATACCTTAATTTAAATTAGGCATCACTGATGCATTTGAGAAGCTTTACAACAGTCCACAACAATTACTGTCTACTATGGTGCATGTAAAGCGTCTAAACGATCCATCTGTGCCCCCCAGCATACAATATACCCTCTGACTTACAGAAGAGACATCACACAAACAGAATGCTTTGTAAAGCAGCAATATGTTTTAGTTTTCCCAATGAATTAGCCACTACCCTAAATACTGACTGCAATTATTCCATTTCACATACATTAAATCTCTCCTAATGAATCACTAT
Organism: Psilopogon haemacephalus; assembly: GCA_013396835.1. Lineage (NCBI taxonomy): Eukaryota > Metazoa > Chordata > Aves > Piciformes > Megalaimidae > Psilopogon > Psilopogon haemacephalus. The sequence goes on from VWZI01009962.1 coordinate 141,722, forward strand.
GTGTGCCATTGTTAAGCCAAAATATGCTGGCACAGCATGTGCTTTGAATGCTCCTCAATCCAAACAATGGTAAACATATTGAACAAGAACAAGACAGATCTTCTGGTTGTGGCGGGAAATTTTTCCATGGCACATATCATATTTCAGTTAAAAATCCTAAACTCATTGTGGTTTTGAGTGTAGTTAGCAGAAACTCCATGCATACTTGTCTTCTACTCCTGTAGCCCCAAGTAATTCCAGATCCCTTTCTATGAAGTTGAATACATCTGCTAATCTTTCCTCCCGTTGCTGTAAGGCAGTCCTGGCTTCATGAAGGCGTTTGCCAATTTCTTGATACTCCTCAGGTGCGAATCTTCTATAGGCTATGCACAAAGTTCTCAGTCCTTTCTGTGAGAAAATAAAAGACTACATTCAGAGCAGATGTAATTCCAATCTAACAAGAAGATGTCACCTGCAATTTGTTCACTTCCAGTCACAGAATTTTTCATCCCATCAGCAGTGCAAGAATATACACTTACCAAAGCAAATTCATCCACATGTAGCCTTGTTTTGTCTATTTCTCCACTGTTACTGCGAGGAAGAATGGAGGATTCTGCTCCTTTTGTGAACAAAAGCTTTTCCCCTAAAAAAGTCAAATAGAACAGCAATTAAGAATGCATATGTGTTGGTTTGAGCAGAAGGTCTCAGCTATGGCTTGTTAGCTTCCAACACTTACCTGAGGGACTCTCTACAATGACACTCATTCGTCTGCGATTAGGATCAAACTCCAAAACATGAAGCAATTTATACCTGTATTTTGTAGTTTAATGGTAGAGGGAAAGGGGAGAAAACATTTTGAGAAATAAGTTTCCAAAGACTTACAAAGACTCTTACATAACAGAGCTTTCCCCGAAGTGTTGTTTTTATATAGAAACTCTAGAAATAACAGGCAACAATAACTGTTTTCAGTGGTTGTGCAACAGATTGCTTTCCATAACTTTACATATATTTAACTCCATTCTATAAGAACAGAAAGTTTCTTCTCTGTACAGAAAGAGTTTTTTAAATATTAGGTTTACATTTGGAGATTAGAATCAGTTCCTACCTATTCCTTTATCTTTCTATCACTATTTCAAGTGGAACTTTGAAAATTACATTTTGTTTCTCACATTTGTAAACAACCTAGACAGTCATAGTGTTATGTTCCCTGCTAACTGGCCAGCTTTTGATATGTTACCAATAATTTTCTATAGTATCGCCAACTAAATGACAGAGATCGAGTGGATAAGAGGTATTATGATATAGCATGGATATACATGGATAATATCTCTATACATTTTGGGAAAGTTTAAAATGTTATTAGATTATTCATACATGAGACTGATTGTGGGTGCTTCTAGACCTGAAAGCACAAACTCTAAGAGCTGAATAAGCAATCCAGTTTCCCAACTCTTTGAGGAACGGGCAGAGAAGCAAAGTGTCATAACACACATCTGCACAGAGTAACTCACACAAAATTCTTGCATCTGAGTTTCAATAAGTAAGGAATAAGATGCAAGCTGTCTTGAAGACATTAAAGGAAATTAATTAAAAAGGGTATGCTGTGTAAAGGCAAGGTTTGCTTATGAACACAGATAATTAATTGATACCAATCTCCATTATTGCTTTGTCTTTCAAAAGAGACGAGGAATAAGAATTAATACCTCTCTGGTTTTCCAAGACTTTTTACTTCCATACTGTCCCCACTAATTCCAGTAAATACTACTCCAACTCTAGGAAGAAAAGAAAAGACATGTTTAGTCCCTTTAGACATAATGCTGCTGATAGGAGATAGGACAGGAGTGAGAGAGGGAAGGAAGTTTTCACAGCAAACTGACAGTGCCAGGCCCATCTTTCTAAGTCATTTTTAAGGCTGCTTTTACCGTAAGCTGCCTGCTCTAGCAGGCAATGCCTACATTAGACAGTTTTGGCAACTCACCGGCTTGCAGCTTCAACTAAAGCTTTCTCATCTGGTGAAGAAGCATAATATTCCAACTGGGGTGCTATTCCATTGGCATACCAGGGGCCATCAGCACCATCTGTTTGATCTGCATTGATCTGCACTGTATGACAAAGACAAACTGCTTTCAAGAAGAGTTCTTCCTCTTTCATCTGTAATAAAGAAAAACCTTTATTTGTAAAATTTGCATTTCAAACCAAGGTTTGAACATACTTAATAAAAAAGGTTTTATTTAAAAATCTCTCAACGACTCCACGTCAATTGTATCTCAACATCTTCAATAAATGTTATTTTTCAGTAGCACTTAATAGTTTCAAACCACTCAGAAATTCTGATTTTTTTAAAAAATACTAATACCAAATTATTATTTCTTTGTTATATAACTTTTTCTATCCAAGATGCCTAACGGTGGGTGGAGAGGGGGAAAGGTCTTACCAAACCATGCCTATTTCCATCTGGAGAATCTTCAGAAAAACCCTCTGGAGTTAGTTTACCATTGACCTCTTGGTACTTTATGCCATTAATGGAACACTCCCGAAACTGCATCTCATTTTCAGTTAATGTACCGGTTTTGTCTGTAAACACATACTCTACCTTTCATAAAATAAAGCAAAAAACAAGACTTGGAGTTACATGCATTTGTTAGAAGAAAAAAAAAAAACCACAAAACCCCCCAAAACAACAAAAAATACTCACACTCTCTTAGACACCTTTTTTTGATCATGTAAAAATTTTAATTTGTGCCATCAGCTACTTACATTTTATTTTAGAATTACTCAGAAATCAAAGCACAACCAATAAGCAGTCTGCAGTAATTAATTTTAATTTGGAAAGTGAAATAAAAACTTGAAAGTTAAAAAAAAACAAAACCAACACCCACAGACAAATAAACACCAGAGGTAGAACAAACAATATATCTTTTACTCTACCTGTCCCAGCTCCTCATTGAGGTCTGAAGTATTTACTTGCGCTCTCTGGTTTGTTTCCTTGTGATAGAGGTCAAGATCCCAGCCAATAAAAAAAGATCCAAGAAATTTCTGCATCTCAACAGTCACATAAAGTGAAATAGGTATGATAAAGTTGTAAAGTACCAGAAAAGCAAGAAAATCTGAAATAAATCTCAGAATCTGCAAGAGAAAAAGAGATATCAAGATTACTGCAGTAATCAAGTGAAACATGGTTGATCAGTTGTTACAATATACAGGAAAAAAAACTGACAAGAGCCAGGGGAGACCAAGACCCACCTACATACAAGAGGAAACCCACACACAGTGGCACTGCAGGCATTTCCCAACTGCCCCACTAACTGCACCTTCAGAGTGATGCAAAAAGACTACCTCAAGCTATGGCTGGATGCTTCAGTTCTCAAAGTCTTTCTTTTTTTTCCCTTTCTTCAGTCCTTCTGGAGGACTGCCCATTAGTATTAAGTTGTGGTGATTCTGCTTTCAAATCAGTCTCATAGAAGAGTTTGGTCCAAAAAAGTTAACCTGCTCCCCACTTTATCAAGCAGCACCATTTATACGTGTTTCTAAGGAACCACAAATGGTGAAGGCAAACAACTGACATTTTGCCCTGGTTTAGGCCAACAGAGTGACAAGATGCTTCTTATCTCCTCAGTAAGGAGAAGAAAGAGAACATGTGGATTTCAAGGCACAGACGACTTTGGTGCCTCTTCCAATCACAGTCTGGCACATATGTTTCAGATAAACTGCTACATAGCAGGACATAAAAATTTCTTTATTAGGTATGATAATTTTAACAAACTCTGAAATGCCATGTTACAGTATCTTTTATGTCTCCATTTGCACAACAAACTCAGTACTGACATTGTACTTTGGGAAGACTCATACCAACATCTGAATACTGAGCAAGAGAGATTAGAGATGAAAAAAAACTAGAATATCTCTTTCAACTCTACCAGAAGCTGTGTAGACAGACATTTTGAAGAATGAGAGTATGAAAGCAGTCAACAATCTGCAAAGCTCTATAATGTCTGCTCTTCCCAATTAGGGAGAGTTGCTGTAATTAATAAAAGTTTGCGTAAATAATTAAGGTGTCTGACAAAAACTCAGGAAGTTCTGTGCCTCAAGAAATCTTACAAACTCAGAAGACAGTTAAAACTTGAGAGCAGTAATTCGTGTAAGAAAACATACAATGAAAAGAAGTGACAATTACTAAGGTTAGTTTCTTCAAGCACTATTAAATAACAATCTACACAACACAGGACTGATGAACAGAGAAAGCACTCAAAGTAAGGATGTCAGCATATTGAGAAACCCAAAAGCAGGCTGCAGAAGTAAACAAAAGAAAGAGAAAAATAAAGGCATGAGAGAAGGAGAGTGTCACTGCAGAAACAAATGGCTCTGTATGCTTCTGAAGGCAAAGGTCAAGGAAGGGAAAGATTGAGTAAACACTTAACCTGATTCTATTTGGAAATGAAAGGGCTCTATAGGCTGGTCTAACTTACATAGCAGCTACTTCAAAGCAGGAAGAGCCAAGAATTTACTTAGCTGACCACTTCAAACAGTGGAAACTGCATTAAGTAGGTGCAAGCACTAAACATAAGTCACTAAACAACTTGAAGTCTTCTTAATTAATTTAGTACTATTAAACACTGACACTTTCAGGCAAGATTGTTTCAAAATACACGGAAAAGTTTTTGAACTGCACTGATAACCTCAACTAATATTTGTAAACAAAACACAGCATTGAAACAAAGGTGTTTTTCCAGTTAAACCACAAATAACCACTTTATATGACAAGCTTCTGAGAAAGCTGCATGCTCTACTGAAATGCCGGTAAATTCTTGATTCTCCTTGAACTGAAGATGTCCTCAAATTACTTCTGGTTTTATTCCCGAATCTCCAAATACTAAGTGTAAATTTCACTCTTTTGTGAAGCAGAACAGAACTCTCCTGACCTGGATTCGAGACCTTCCTGCACACATGGCACTTAGTGAGCACATTAAATTTTCAACTCTCTGGGAGGTGGGGAGGGCGTGGGTGTTAAGCATCTGACACTACATGTGGAAACTGGATTTCCAATCCCTCTGTCTTTTGAAAATCCTCTCTACCTAGCACCAGCTTCAGTCAGCTCCTGAATTGTTTTGGAAGAAGGCAGACTCTTACAGAAATAAAAAAATTAAACCAGACAAATAGAAAATGATTGAAAAAGGACACTTCTCAGAACCACAGATTTCAGGAACAGTTCAAAGCATCCCTCCAAACTCTACAGAAAACTGAGGAGGCAAGCAGGAGCTCGAGCAAAATTACAGCCTTACAAAATTGTCTGAACTGTGAAATGAATGCAATGGAACATGCACAAGAACAAGCTTCTCTCCTCCTATATTCATTTAAGGAATGACAAAAGAAACCTAAAAGCACAAGAACTGTAGTAAAAACAGAGACCATTAAAAAATGTGCTAACAACCCCCCAACATTTTCAAAAGGCTAGGTCTTTTTATAGAGGAAAGAAAAGTCCAACTAGTAACAGAGGTAAGGTGTTTCTACACAAGAGTGAGGCTATATAGGACTAACTCTCTCAAAAATACTGAAACAATAGCACACAAGCCTGCAAGTGGATCGAGTGGTAGTTAAACCAAGATTAAAGACATGACAAATATCCCGTTCACTATATAGCGGTTGAAGGTGCCTGAGATATGTAACCAGGCAGACCTATATTACCTTACTGCTGTTTCTTTCATGCTCTGTTTTTCCATTATACCAAGGCTCATCCCATTTTTCTTCAGCCTGCCATGCATACTTTAAAATAGTGCTCAGAATGGCTTCAAAGAGAAGGATTATAAGATAAATAATCAAAAAGGAATTCATGGACCTACAAAGGCAAAAAAAAACAAACAATCAATCAATTTTATTTTCTCTTTTAGCAGACTGAGCTTAAATTAATCACCAAAAAAGTTATTGGACTTTTTTTTTTAATGTATGCTGTGTTATGGTTATAAAGTTTCTATGTGACAAGTAGGCAACAGAAGTCAAATACTACATCTGACTAATATGTACTCTACATATAGCAGTATGAAGACTTAGGTTAAAGTGCGGGAATACCCTGACATCTGGCTTGTGCCACATCTGTCCAAGATTTTGGGGAATGACTTACTCTTCTCTTCCCCAGGTATCTACCAAGGTTGTGAATGCAGTACGAACAACCACAAGGAAATCCAAGGCTGCATTTTTTTCTGCAGTTAGAAGCGCACAGCAATGTGCAATGATTGTTTAGCCTGACCCATGCTATACCAGGATACAGTAAAACTTGCCTCTATATTTTGTAATTCTATTTTATAATTCTAGCCAGACCATCTTTGCCCTTCTTGCTTTGATGGCTGAACTTTCCTTGTTAACTCTAGAACTCTCTTTCTATCTGGCTACAGAAGAACTATGTTTGCCGAAGAACACCAGGAGCCTACCTCAGTTCCAGTAACTAGAATAAAGACACCATATCAGAACTTCTTTTACTTTTTAAACAATTCACAAGATTCTACACATAAATCTTTGTTACAATAGCACCTATCCGGTAAACCACAAGCAAAGATTTTTTAGAAGTACTCCTAAAACTTGTGCTAGAAGCAAGAGTCAAAACCTATCTGGATCAGCTGTATCCTTTAGACTATATAAAACAAAGCTATTTTCCATTATATGAAATACAATGATTCAGGAGAAAGACTTGTACGTGCTTAAGACTTCATTTCAATCCATCCTCTTTAAAGGCATGATACAGTTTCACAGTAAAGGATGCAGAAAGCAGTAGAAGCTGGGACTGTTCCGAAAACTCTCTCTGAGCATCTGGTTCAAGCAGCATTTCACTTACGACTAAATGATTTCCACATCTCAAAAACAAACCTCCCAAAGTAATCTTTTCTGCTTTAGATCTTTTAAAGCTTGGGTATTTCAGCTTTGCACACTACTGAAAGAATCAATAAAGGATGAAATATCAAGAAACAGATTTTATATTTAAATTTTACTGAAGACAAAGCAAATACACTTTTTTCCCCCCTTGCTTACAACCCAGTGATGAGACCATTAGGGTTCTAAAGTCAGAGTAAAAACTAAGTCAAAACTCTACAAATAAGAAAGATAGTAGAAAATGAACATACTTTTCTACTGCTGACCGTTTCTGAGATTTACTCTTGTAATTTAATGCCATCTTTGTCTCCATACCTGTATACACTGCAACACCTGGGAAGGAAGGGGAAGGGGAGGAAAAAAATTATACTGTATTTTCTGCATTTGTAGGATTTTTAGAGACACTGGCTAAAATCAAGAGGAGATATAATTTCTGTGTTTACTTCAGTACAATGGTGAGATAGTATTTTTAAAGTATTTTCAATATTCTGCTAAAGTAAAACAGTACTACTGAAGTAATTTCAACACCTACTAAAATGCTGCTCATTATTATGATTGTACTGCTCTTCAGCATGTATTTTATGGAAATCAGATTGGTAAATCTCAGGAGAAAATCTTGAATAATGGGTAACTGTAAAAACAGTCATTTACCCATTGAAGTTAACTTATTCCTTTATCAAATCACTTCAAACATTTTCACAGAACAGAGCTGGAACTTTATATCCTTAGAGATTCTTCAGCGTAATATCATTGTTTTCATCTATAATCACACCCCCTTAGGTTACAGCCAGCACAATTATTACAATTTCTTCAGTGTAAGTACAATTAAACCACAGTTCATCAGCATGCTTTAAGAAGGGAATGCTCTTTAAATATTTAGATGTCTACAAACCAAATATTTCTTTAGTGTTTTTTAATCTTGCTCCACGAAGTAAGAGACTTTCAGGCCCAAGAGGTCTGAAAAGAAACAGACATAACAGCATTTAAAAATTAGTTCTGTATTCTGTAGGACTAGTGAAATTCAGTTTCCTATGCAAACCTGTCCTAGATCCCCTATGAATTCCCACCACCGTAACTCCAACGCCACTCTCATCTAGGTTGATTTTCAATCCTCTTACTTCTTTAACCACACCTCACCCATATATGTCCACAAAGCTCTCAGTTTCCTTTGGCCACCTCCACATTGTCCCACCACTGTTCAATTTCCCATTAATTAGTGACTAAGCTAAACATACCAAATGGCTGATTCAGAGAGACCAGCAAGTCACTTGAGAAGCCAGAAGGCTAAAAAGCCTGTCAAGCTCACACTGCAATAGAAGTGCTGGTTTAGGTTTGGCTATTTTATCTATCTTACTTCTATCCCTCTCCGAAACTGAAGTGATCTTGCAAGTCTAAAAGCTACTCATACCACAGAATCAACTACACAGACACATCGCCATGTGCAAGTTTTGCTTCCAAATGCCAGAGTAAAATTTAGCTTTTTTTCCCTCACACCTTCACTGGCTAAGCTAGCTGTGAACGGTGCAAGGGCTCAGTTAGACTCAAGGTTCATTTAAGGTTAGGGCCGTATGTTCTACTCCAGCAGCAGTATCATCTTCAGAAACTGCCACCAGAGTTGGGTGGTTTGAAACAAAATTTAAAGCAAACTGAAAGAGGTGCATTCACTACTTCAGCCCAGGTTTCAAATGAAAGCAAAAGCTAAACAACTGCAGTGGCCTAGTTGGCATACCAGGTGTAAGCAAAAGAATCAAAGATCATACACCAAGTGCTACGTAGGTACAAGCCCTTGGCTTTGTCTTATTTTTCCATTAGCTGAACCACAAACAGCCCATGATCACTATTACATAAACAAAGTTCTTACACTTGACACTCCTTTGAAAGTATAACCTGGAGTTACTCAAAAAACCCATGCCCAACCCCATACCCCACTTCCCACAGTTAAATGTTTTACTTAAATGTTACTCCAAATGTGGCAGTTACCATCCCAGAATTTTACTCCCAATGTGGCAGTTACCATCCCAAATACCACGTGAACCAATTATACAGATTATGACAGGATCTTTAAATTACACATAGAAGTGTTTAAGATTTTAGGTTAGACTCAAAGGGAAAACTGCACTGAAAGAGACCAAGTGATCAAGCATTTGACCTTTTCTTTTAAGAAAACTATTGGATATTTCCAGATTTAAGTCACTTTTGCAGCTTGTAAAACCAAACTTAGGCAGGCATATCCAAAATACAGAATCCGAATCAGTGCAACACAGACTAGACAAGTTTGTATTTGGCTGTCAGAAGACTCAGGTCCACCAGCAGTCAGAATTTACAATTATTTTTCATGCTCCCTTTAAACCAGATTTGTTATATGTTGTCAATTAAATTACTTTGATAGATTATTTCAAAACTGGACTTGTCAAGCTTGGCAGTAATGAATTCTGAAAAGCTCCAAGTAGCAGCCTTAGAAAACAGATGAGTGGGTTGCTGGAGAAAGTTGAATAGGAGGTTTATTCTGGGAGCAGCTAAGGCATTGGACTCAGGGCTCTCTACATTCCCATATTTCTTGCAAAACCACTGACACTTCATTGATACACTCTGACCTCCATGTTACTCCTATCTAAACTTGACAGATGTCTGTGAGCCTCATAGGAGGCTCCCAGATTAAAGACTTGAAGCTCTTCAGGCTGAAGACACACATTACATAATACTGTTTTAATATTTAAGTAAAAATATCACTTAGGGGAAAAAAAAGTGTAAAAGGATAACATTTTGGACATTAGAAGAGTGAAAAATTCACAGATTTACCTATTTATGTCATACATTTATACATCAGAACACAGCACTTCATATTTTGAGAAGATGTGATCAAGTATTTTGAAAGTTTGATTGTCAACAACTTAAAAGAAAACAAATAACTTATATGCTAAATATTCCTTAAAATCTGGCCTTTCCTTTTGAGTAATTTCCCTGTCTTTTTTTTTTAAAGAATTCTCACTCCTGTTCTGATTATATTCCTGTCTTGTGATGGTGGTCATGGTAAATGAATGAGCAGCTGTAGCTGTAAGCTGGGGACAACTCACTGCAATTACCAATCTTTTGATGATGTTCATATGTAGGTCTGCAAGTGGCTTCACATCTTTATCTTTCACATATATTTAGGCTTATCTTACTTGCTATGACTACACAGGAAAAGGCTGCAAGCACACGATTGCGTGTGCATAGTTTATGTGCACAAAATCATGTATTGGCTATTACAGGTGTAAAGACTTTACAACTGTCCAGGTAGTACACTAGTTTGAAATACATAGTAAAAACTGCAATTTTTAAATTGGAGGCTTTATTAAAACAGACCAATAATTTCCAGGAATTTAATCTGCAAAAACACGTGCCCAGTGCCTCTGATAAACAGATGACAAGAGATCTACCATGTATATAATATGTAGTCTACATAAGCCACTGGAAAATGTTTAAATAACAAAAAATCAAGAAAGTTTCCAGCTAATTACCAGTGGCTAAAACTTAGCCCTTTCAGAACAGTCAAGCTTTCCAGAACTGTCATATTAAATCTGGAAAACTGAGCACAATGAGCTTTCTTCCACTCATCTTTTCTCATCTCCACATGAACTATGCAGCTACAACTGATACATCCCTCTCCCTTTCGTATTCAACAGTAACACTTTGGCGATGTTCATGGTTTTAAACACTTTCATCAGTTCTTAATATCAACCCTATAGAATAGTTTTACTTACCGTACAATCTCTTCAGCTTGTTGACTTACAGTTATTCTTCCAACAAATCTATGAAAGGTGACCATGTGTTAGAAATATCTCCCAAAACTTTGGTTTTGTTTTTTTTTTTTTAAACCTGTCTATATTTACAAAAAAGTCATTAATGGCTTACAAGTATAAAATAACCAACTTGTATTATCAAACTAAAATACTGTGGGAATACAGGCAATAATTTTACAAGAAATATTTAACAACAGGAAATATTTATCCTTCAAGAAGAGAAGGCATTTGAGAAAGCCTGTGAGAATTCACTAACAAAACCACAAAAGATTGTATTTTTTACTCATTTAAAATGGATTGTGACTTGGTGTTTCAGCAAGAAATAATTCCACAACAAATAAGTCAGTATATGATCCACAAGAAATAGTAATTTCTCATTTAGTAAAGCAAATTTACTCTGCTTTTAAAATCTGACACTTGTATATTTGACATGACTCCAGCTAAAAACAGGGGAAAATAAACAACTATAGAAATTGTACCTTAACTTGATGTTCTCTACCACATGAACAATTAATTTTCATTTAATTTAAAAATAGTTAGTAAGAAAGTGATACCTGTACAGATCTGCTTCTGGCTGCTGACATTCTATAACAGCCACAAGTTTGTCCAGGTTGGCAACAGACTGTAACACTGCTGTTTCTGGGACTGCAACATGTGTCTGTAAGACAGTGTCCATTAGGTTAATGAGACAGGACTCCTGGGAGGTGAGGGCAGGGGTGTATTTCAAGGGACTGAAATAAAAAAGGCATGGCAAAATAACAACACTTAATTTCAATAGCAGTAACACAGACCTTAAGATTAGTCTCTCCATCCAAACTTGCAGTAGTGACATGGCATGAACCGTCAACTCTATCAGATGACAGAAGAACCAGATCAACAGGAAAAGTCTCATCTTTGGCTACTCTGACAATGTCCCCCACCTAATGAAGCAAAGGTAAATGAGAGTGTACAAATAGCATTTTAAAAGATAAATAATTTTGACACTGTCAGCGAGCGATGATGAAACAGGCCACAATGATTACTAGTGAACATGAGCTTCAGCAATGGACAGAAGCACAATTTTCCATTTGCCCTTTGGCACATACCCGGATGTTTTTAGATCTAGTTTTGACAAGGCCACCACTTCGAACAACATAAACTGGAGCACCGTTTACTTCATTGTCTGCTTTATGTCGTAGCCAGTCTTCATAACCCTGTGGAAAACACACACAAATTTATTTTTAAGCAAGGAACTCATAAAGCGTAACAAATCTCTTCTAAGTGAATGCACTTAGAATTAAGCACTGCATAGCCTGAATGCAGTTAATAACTTCTCTTGAGTTTCTACCGCATCCGTTACTCAGAAAGTTGGGAAACTAATTTTCATTCACTTTACACAAAGTAGCAAAAGTGGTTAAGAAAATTAATAGCCCTGCATTCTATTAAACAGGCAGTGACATCTTCTGCAAACAAGATGAACAATCACTCATTTAATCTTTTCTCTGTATGGATTAATATACCATGAAATTTGGAATAGTCACTCCAATCAAAATGGATTACTCCTTGCAGGAAGTTTGATTGCCTTTCGCATCCTGGCAAGACTCGTACAACTGATTTCAATAATAGAGACATTCCACAAAATGGTTTTCTGTAAGTCTAAGAAATATGTAAGGGTCAAAGCTACTTCCTTGCAAGTTTGCAGACTGAAGAAGAGGGCCCTCTGAAACAGCAGACGTAACCTCAATTCATCCTAGAACGCTACAAACATTAGATGAATGTCATAATAAAAAAGAATAGTACTGCAGATGCAGTTTGGCAAATTCTGAAATGGACTGAATTTTGGAGGAAAGTTCTATGACAAATTTAGGATTTTAGAAGTATAGTTCTGCAGTTCTACCTTCCTGCACCTCCACTGTTACCAGCACAAACGCATAAAGACAGCATGATTGCAATTCCTAGGTTTTAAAAAAAGAAGATGGAAGCTTTATATGCCAACTCCTTAAAAATGAATGATTAAGAAGTCTGTAGTAATAGTAGCCACACAGAGAGCTACTGTATCCTAAGTAAGAGTCTTTATTAATCCTAATCATTATGAAAAGGGAAAATGAAAAAAGTCAATGAGTGCAGCTCCTTGTTAAAGGTGACTGACAGAACACAAGGATTTAACTAACACCCAGTAACCTTGGGGCATTTGTCTCATAAACCTGAACAGCTGAGCAATATGGGCACTTGGCAAAGAACTGAAATTTACCTTCTTTAGAAAGTACAGATTTCAGCGCTTTTCCATCTGACACCTATTGCCTACAACACAAGGGCAACACCTCACACCAGGGAACTCTAAAGAGCCAACTCACTGTGGTCAGTTAAAATTTCCCCCAAATCTAGCCCATGCGGCATTTTTGAGAGAGCAACTTATCCTCACTTGAAAACACTGCACCAATACCTGTAAAAAAGATGTAACAGGAATACAGGAAATGCTGCTTAATTGCGACAGCAGAAAATAAAGATTTAAATCTTTCAAATACTCTTAAGTCCTGCTTAAATAACTGCATCAATGCAGTGAGGAAAGGACAAAATTAAAACAGGCTTGTGTATTCTACTAGTTTTTTTTTCATTTTCAATTTAGGGTTATACTTAATCAAAACCTGCAAAGTAGTAGTTTCTAATTTACCTGGCAGTCATGTAAACACGTACCAAATCAGCCTGTTTGCTAAACAGCTATGAACTTACTGAAATGCACTAAGATCATTAGCAAATATCTTTATTTAGTTGTGTTTTGGTTTCATTTATTTTCTGGTTTTGGACTGCTCTAAGGACTGTATCTGCGTCTGCACAGGCATCAGAAGGAAAGTGCTCTGGCTAACAAGACAGACAAAATGACACAGCATGAGTTGCATCACTTTGCAGTCTTGTTTGTCCTTCTTCTGACCTAGTTACAATTCTCAGAAGAAAAAGTTCTGTCTCGTTGGCCGACATTAAAGTAAAGCTGAGTTTGAGGTCTCCTAGAGGCGCCACTTTAACTGGCCTTCTGAAAGCAGGGGAGAGTTCATCCAACCACTGCCAAGTTTCTTGAAGCTGCATACCGTTACTGGTTTCCTCTTCATCACTTAAAAGACTAAGTTAGAGCTTAATATTGATCCTGATGTAACTTCGTGCAAGCTGGTTCTCTTCCTCTAAAATTTGCTTCCTATTCCATTTCTGGTTTGACAGAAAACAGAAGCAGCTTTTGAGACTGCACTGGGCATCTTCCCCTCTGCACTCCAACAGAAAATTTATCTTTCTTCTTTGTCCAATGGCAGCACACTGAATTGTCTTTCCAAGACAACAGCTTACAAATACTGTTTGCCTACTTTGCAGCAGGTAAGATAAACAGTGAATCTGTTAGAACAGCTTTGCAGGGATACTGAGAGAATGAGAAATACTCTTGGTGTTAGCAAGTCATAAACGATTTGAAATTTCCAGAAGGAATGCCAGGATTCCTATTCTTTGCAATTGGTGGCAAGCTACTTATATTTCCTGGTGTAAGACTGGACATCTGGAAACAAGTTGGCAGTAAATTATTTTGCGCTTAAGACTTATGCAAGTCCACCACCCAGACACCTAAGAACTAAGCTGCATTGTCTCTTTCAGGTCGCACAGCTTTAAAGGCTATTTTCCATAGCTAGCTTAGAGCTTTCAAACACATGATTCTGGGGAGGATTATATACATATACAAACTGCATAGCAGCAAGATGACACATTAGTTTGGATATGACTTCATCAGTTTAAAATCCCCTCTGCCCCAAAAACCATTCTATCCACTCGAAAGCTAGACCTATTTTCACTTTTGCCCATCTTCTGGGTGGCTATGGGTCTTGCTGGCACAGAAGTCAAATTGAAATTCCAGCTGCAGCTCTGTAACAGTCTCTTGCTTACTTTTCATATGCTATACTGCATCTCTTCCCCAGAAAGCACTGTCAAATCCTTTGAAGACGACAGTTCCTGAAAACTACATCCCTGCAGAAGAGATTACTGTTTCTATCTACATCGACTATTTATGTGTTTGGCTTGCACTTCTCTTGCTTGCAGGGTTTAAAGAGAATAGAAGATTGTTTCTTCTTTATCTCTCTCTTTTTTCTTTTTCTCCTTTCTTTTTTAACGTTCTCCTTCCAGGAGCCCTAGGTCTTAGCAGGCTGTAGTATGCTGCTTGAACAAGATTCTTATCAAACTCGGAAGATTTTTCTTATTTCAAGTGCCATAAAGCACTTCTAAATGTTTTATGCAACCAAAGGAAAAAGAAACCAGAAGCCTTCTAAACTGGACCTTTTACCTGGTACAGGATTACAGTTAATATATATTTTACAGCATGAAACATCCTCCTTAGGGCAAAGTTTGCCTTTTAACTACTGACAAACATGGATTGCACCATTGCTTCATATAACCAAGCTCCTTTCTCAGTGTGTCATGTGGGAGGATTGGTTTTAATATGCAGCGAGGTGTGCCAAAGGAATAAGTGAGAAGCTTTCAGAAAAGGTCTTATAACAAGTGACGTGTGGTGTTTAGACAAAAATGCTGTCTGACAGTCGCTCACTGTCCATTTAAGGGTACCACAGTGAGTCACTGAGCACTTGACAACTAACCAAAAAGCTCAAGTTCAAGCATCTATCTAACAAGAAATATGAAATACAAAATCCTTTCTAAAAATGTCTCTAAAAGTATATTGTTAATATCTAAAGATTATATTGGTCACACTTTAAGTAACTTTACTTTAGAAGGATTCCATGCTATAAGATTTTTCCCCTTTACCTGTTTTATGGCTGTCACAGTTATGACAAAAAATAATGGCAATCCACTGGTAATAGGACTGGTAGGGGTGTCTATCATGAGCTAAAAGAGAAGAAAATATGAACATTAGCCCCAATTTTATTTTCACAGTTGTATTTTCAAAAAAAAAAACCAAAAACAAACAAACTCATGAAGCAAGATGACACCTATTGTCCAAACTGGCCATTAGAACTTATGAGTATTTTTACTGTGGTATTTCTGGTGCTTAAGAAGTAATAATCCTGACACCTAAATAATACGTATGATTAATGATGCAAAATAAAGGTTCTAGGACATATAACAGGCTTAATCACAATTATAATGAGCATGCTAATTTTAAAAGAGTCCTTAGTAAAAGGAATGTATGTTTTCATCTTAGAAAGTTGAATTCAAAAGTCATTATGAAGGAAGGAAGTTTAAATCTTGTGAAGCTGTTTCTATATTCTATACAATCTACTGCTTAACAGCAATGTAGAATACAGCAACATCCACTTTAGAAGGGGAAATAGAGCTAAAAATCATAATTCCTGACCATTTAGCTATTAGAACATACTCTTTCCATCTCCCCCAAGTTAACATGCAGATTTCAGTTTGTGCTGTTACTGGCATGCCAAAAGTGCAGTGTATACACCAAAATTTTGTATGTGGGGGGAGTACATTTGTGGTTCTCCCTTACTGCAGGTTAAAAACAACACGGTCAAGTGCTGTGAAGAAAATATACACAAGAACTATTCAAAACCATAGATATCGATTTGATCCACTTTACCTGAGATTTATGGCATTGCTTTGGGAACCATTAAAAAAGAAAAAAAAAAGTAATCATAGATGAAGTTTACATTGTTGAGAGCCAAGAGCCTCACAGAGAACACCAACTATGCCACCTTACAACATGTGCATGAGCTCTCTATTTTTTCCACTGAAACGCAGAACACAAAAATCAAATCTAGCCTGCAGTATTGTCTGTTCTTCAATTGTAGCATTCCACCTTCAGCACGTTGTGCAAGAAAAGCCATGCCAAAAGCATTTGGCTTTTGTCTGGATAGGGTAAACCGTGACATTTCTACCATCTACACTCTTCTCCTTCTTTCTCAAGAGAGGTGAAAAAGAAGCAAGTTTTGTACTGGTGGAATTATTATGGCAGTCTGCTCCTTTTGCTTCTTTGACCAGAACACCATGGCCCTTTGCTGGCTACACAGCTGGACACATGTCCTTCACACAGCTGTTGTGGAGTCTCATGTGAATGAAATGCAGTCTGTCACCATATTGCTGGCATGCACATGTGCAGTGAACAATGTGGACTGGATTGTGCTGCGTGTTTAAATCACACAATGAGAACTTGCCCCAGCTCTGTCATTCCCAGTGGAATAAGGTGGTAATGACAGACACTGGATCTTAGTCACATGAGATTCATATGACAAAGAGGATACCATGGTGATCAACTTTAAAAGGCACCTTTGCTTTATAAAAAGAAAAGAAAAAAAAAAAAAAATTTCTAAACGGTATTTGAATAAAACCAGACTCCACTCTTAACAAATCAACCAAAATGTCTGCAGCTTTTGTCCTGTTCAATTTCCAAGAATATACACATATAGACAAGATATTTGCCATACAAACTGGGACATGTTCTTGAGTCACAAAGTGAGAAAAGAACAGAGTTACACTCTGAACAGAAGTTCTGTCTTTAGAACCGTATTTGTTCATGGACATCACATTTAGATGTTACTTAAGTCTAGCAGTTAGAAAGGAATGTGACTCAAAATATAACTGAAGAGGTAAGCTTGCATTACAAAAACCCAAAAGCTGTGAAAATGCAGTATAATGGTTACTTTAAGTAACATTTATGTTCCATCTTCCTCATGCTACAATATGTGGAATAGCATGAAAATCATAACAGGAATGACAAAGTCTATATTTTTAACTAGGAAGACGGGATGGACAAGACGTCGCTAGTCTACATTAGACCTATATGATTAGAGTATCTCTCAGCACAGGAATTCCAAGCCTATTAGAATGTTCAGTTTCCAAACTTGAAAGAACAACAGCAAGGGACACAGGAGGCAATGGATTAACAACTGCAGAACTGGCTCTGCCACTGACATCTTGCAGGCAAATCTTATGAATTCTTCACTGTTCCTCTTTTTTGACAAACAAGGTACCATCTGTTTCAGATGTATACGTTAAAAGGATTATATTTTACAACAAAAGAAAAGCCTGTATATCCCAAAATACTGTCTTTGTGTTGGATATTAATTGGTATTTAAAAATACAGTATCTCTCCTGACAGTCTTTCTCCCACTTCATCTACTAAGTCTGCAACAGCTCAACATAATTCAAGTAGAATTAGAACTGGAGGTCCAGAGATCACAGGAAATGTAGACTGCCATAATATAGCTGTGGGTGTTCTTAATTAGAATATACTGTACAACAAAAGCCACAAGAATATTTCTGACCTACAGTGTATTAAAATCCAGAACTAGAGTGATGTCTTCAAAGCTGATAAAATGTCAACCCTAGCTCTGAATTTTTCACATGTGCACTTTATCTGGAAAATTGAATTTGATGATCTTAGAACTGTGAGTCAGTAGTTTGTTGACTTAGAAAAGCCAGATTCGACCTACAATTAGAGCATACACCAATCTGTCCTCAGATAGGTCTGATACACTGAACTTGAATGTCTGCATTTTGACACACTAATAGCCAAGAAGCACTTAAAAACTCACCGAGTAAAACTCTTGGTTTACTGAAACTAATTTCCAGAATATCTGGAATTTCATTACTAACCTAACAGATTCAAGATTGTATTTTGTAATAGACAACTGAGTGCCTGTGCTGGCAGTGCAATGGACTTGAAAGCTGCACACTTAAATATATTGTGAATCATGAAGAGAAAAAACCCTAAAATTTGTAAACGATACTTTTTAAGGTTATGTTATTTTCCCAAATAAACTGAAATGTGCTGGCTTTCTAGACAGAATACATAAGCAAAGAACTTCATAGAACAAAAACTCAGTGTCAGAACTTATAACATAAATTGCAATTTCCTGAATATGATTCAACTTACCTGAACCAAAAATATAATCAGAAAATAAAAGTTGGCTACTCTTCTGAACTGCTCAAAAAGATTTTTCGGAACAAAATTCCACACTGTATACTGAAGGGAAAGAAAAGAGAGACAGAGAGAGAAGAACAGTTATGACATATTGAAGAATTTTTCAGTGAAATTCAGTTCCACTCCCATTAAACTCTTAACCTAAATATTTTCATTTTCCACCTCCCTTCCTCCAAACCTTCTTTTGGTGTTGTCCTACTTCCACATAGAACTGCTGCATTCAGTTTACTGGGGTTTTGTTTGGAGTTTTTTGTTGGCTTTATTATTTGGTTGGTTTTGTGTGTTTGGCTGGTGGTGGGTTTGTTTTTCGTTGTTTTTTTTTTTTTTTTTTTTTAAGTAAAGCTAGCAGGGAATCAGAGGTAGTATTCTTTTTAAATGTTCTCCTTCAACTGGGACAGGAGCAGCTGGAGTCATTTGGCTGCTTACATCCTTGGTAGCAGAGAACAAATTAACTCTCACAGCTGTATCTTTGTCTCCTACACTACAGCAACAAGACACATGCCCACCATCAGTTCTATTGATTCCCATCGAAGGTCACACTAGGAGGGAATCTGCAATTGCAGTTCATTGATTATTTATTTTATGCAGAGTTTACAACCTGGGTATTTTATAAATCCTCACAACCAGTTTCATCCTTCCTTTGAAGTGGTTCTATGCATCACACCCAGACACAGGCAACACTGGTTTAAAACCTACTTTTCTGCAGAAATTCTGACTAACGTGCTTAATTGTCCTGTGCTTAGGGCCTGGAGAAAATGGGATGAGTAGGAAAAAACTACATAGAAAGAAGCAACCTTTGTCCTCTAAAAAGCTGTGAGTTTGTTTCATTTTCTATACTGTATATGCACCACTAGACATAATTAACACATGCACATTCACTATGCAACTTTTTAAGTAACATATCAAGTGGGTTTCCCATGACAGATTGATTCCTTACCTTGGATGATATGATTCTGTTGTCTGCAAACTTCTGAGGAACATAATGGCCATGCTGGGGAAAACGGTTTGCTATATAAATAGTTCTTGTATCGCTTTGATGTGGTGGGTCAAAACCCTAAAACACAAAATAAAGATTATCAAAGGCTGTTTTATTAACAGTAGTTTGGTAAAATTATTGTCTTTGTGTTGGAAACTGATATCCAGATATCAAGCAGCAATTTCAGAACCAGAGCATCTGAATGGAAAATGAAATTAATGTGTAAATTAAAGTCTGCCCTGTCCAGAGAGTTTTAAAGAAATGGAAAAAACTCCTCAATTTTGAGGACTCCTCTGTTTTGCACTCATTCTGGAAAATGAAAGAAAAAAAAAATGTCTCAAAGAGTATAGAGAGTATTTGTTATCATGCCAACCTGAAGCCTATGGAAAAAAAAAAAAAGAAGAAAAAGAGATGAAAACATATGAAAATCCCAAAATCTTGAGCCACACTCAAGATAACCCTAATAAAACAGATCATGAGAAAAATGAAAGGTCTAGACAAACAAGGCATGCTAATATGCTGTGAAAAGCAGGATTTGAAAAAAGCTTAAATAAAAGAGCACATGCCTTTGGCTAAAGGACACTATTTTTCTGAGCAAGTTCTATCTCCAAAAACCAACATTTTGCCTAACCTCTGATTAGACTTCCTGCCATTACCACCAATTCACTCAAGTGTTTCAGGTCTAATGGTCAATACTTTTAGCAACTGCCATTGCCAGGGGGAAGGGGATGGAGAAGTTGAATGTGCAGACAGCCTCATCTCGGGAGTGCAAGAACACCAACTGACAAGAAAAATTCAAAATCACCTCGACCAACCCTACACATATAAGATTGAAAGACAGAGCAGTTAAGACACAATTAATGGCATCTACAAAAAAGAGAAAAAAAGCCTGTTGTAGGAGAGCTGTAGAAAAGGATCAAAAGGCTGTGGCTGACCACAGGCTGAATGTGAGTCAGTAATGACACCCCATTGAGAAAAAGGCCTTCAGTGCTAAGCAGACTGGAGGAGGAGTGGGAGCCACAGTGAACCAACTGGACAACATCCAAAGGAGTGGAATATAAGCCACCAGAGATCCTGAAAACACGGCATAATATTCAAGGCTGAACAACCTAAAAAGCAAAAAGCAATAAATTAGAGGAAATTAGCCTAGAGGAGAAGACGCTTGTGATAGACTAGTACATCTTCTGATACATATAAGATTATTCTATTGAGGAAAGGGATTGTCTGAAGGGCAAAAGGCAGATGTAGGCTTAAATCACAGCTAGAAAAACATAGCTTGGATATTGGAAAAACAAACAAAATGTATCTTTTATATACAGAAATAACAATAATAATAAAAATCAAAATAAGTCCCATGGGAAGGTTGCAATGTCTCCATAACACAAGGGTTTATATCTAGGTCACTTAAGTCTTACCTTTAATTGAGCCTTTCCCGGGGCTACATGACTCGCCAGAAACCTTCCTAGCTCTAAGGTTCTGACCTGCAGAAGCAGGTGATGGCAAAGGACAGCAAACAAGATTGCAAACCAGTAGAAATTCAGGTAATTGCTTTATTTTGGTAGTTTTCTTGGCCAAACATAAGTTCTAAGACACAAAACAACCTAGTGAAATTAAACTAGAACTGTTAAGTCAATCAATACGGAATCAGTGATTGTTTGGGAAGTAGTGAATTTCAGCATCACACATCCCTAATCTCAGAACCAGCTTTACACTGTACACAGTCTCCTTGTTCTTTGATGCCAAGTGAAAGGACAGCTGATTAAGCAGGTAGAAAGGGTATTAGCAATTCCATTACTGGAGAGGAGGAAATGACCTTTGTGAAACCATGATCGGACTTTGATTTGTGTCAAATAAAAACTGACATTTCACAGAAGACCAACAGAAGATACTTCTCAGCCATTTAACTACAGTGAGCCTGACAGCTATATTAAAAATGGTTGGTATAACCAACCCAAAATTTTATTTATCTGTTAATATCTCCAACATGTGGCATTAGGTACGTCCACATCTTAAGGTAAAGGAGTAATTAAAAAGTCATCTCAGACAAATATTTGTATTTGACACTGTTACTGAAACAAGGAGGGAAGGATTTTTCAAAGACATTTGAAGGAGAATAAACTTTAGATGACAAGAAGTGGAAGGCTGCTCCAGTCACATGCTTCAGTGTAAAACCTTGTTTAAAGATAAGAGTGGAGCACTGAGACAAAAAGTAGTTAGGGGAAAGAACAGGAAAAAAACATATAGGATGCCAAAAGCAAAGAGA
Source organism: Psilopogon haemacephalus (assembly GCA_013396835.1). Taxonomy (NCBI): domain Eukaryota; kingdom Metazoa; phylum Chordata; class Aves; order Piciformes; family Megalaimidae; genus Psilopogon; species Psilopogon haemacephalus. Next base: position 163,471 of record VWZI01009962.1, read on the forward strand.
AAGGAACTGTTCACAACTTCATAAAATGAAATACACATATGAAAGGAAGATGAAAAAAATATATCTATTAAATAGCATCATAGAATGGTTTAGGTTGGAAGAGGCCTCAAAGATCATCCAGTTCCAACCACCTGCCATAGGCAGGGACACCTCCCACTAGAACAGGTCACTCAAGGCCTCGTCCAGCCTGGCCTTGAACACCTCTAGGGAGGGAGCAGCCACAACCTCCCTGGGCAACCCGTTCCAGTGTCTCACCATCCTCACTGTGAAGAACTTCCTCCTAACATCCCATTTAAATCTCCCCTCTGCCAGTTTAAACCCATTACCCCTTGTCCTGTCATTACAAGACCTTGTGAATAGTGCCTCCCCAGCCCTCCTGTAGGCCCCCTTCAGATACTGGAAGGCTACTACAAGGTCTTCTTGAAGCCTTCTCTTCTCCAGGCTGAAAAGCCCCAACTCTCTCAGCCTGTTCTCATAGCAGAGGTGCTCCAGCCTAATTCTGACAGAACATTTAAAAGGAGGACAATGCTTGTAGCAGATGCATTTTGGATATCTGACATTAATGACATGCTATCTGTAAAACAATCCAGATGATGCCACATTGGAAGTGTTTTGCAAGCAAGAAAAAAAAAAAAAAAAAGTGCTTAATTAGTAAGACTAAGTACATTGCTCTTTTCTATCTCAGAAAATGCCTGGCACTCAGAAAATGCCAGACATCCTCACTTAGAAAAGTGCTATTCTACAGCCTGAAAAAATTCCACTCTAAACCAAACAGATGCAAAGCAAGATTTAAAAAAAAAAAAAAAAAAAAAAA
>VWZI01009962.1:177384-250818 GCA_013396835.1 Psilopogon haemacephalus
TTACCCTCTTGCCCTCACACCCCGCTTCCTCCGGGGACCCCGGGCAGAGGCGTCAGGATGTGGTGCAAGGGGAAGCCCCCGGCCTGGCGCCGCGCCCTCCCCGATCCGCAACTGTGGGAAGCACGTACCAGCTGCTGCCGGACCCACCGCAACATCCCCGGCGGCGCGGGTCGCGGCCCCCGCGGCGGAGCCCCCTCGGCTGTGCCGCGCCCTCTGCTGTCGCCGCCGCCTCAGGCCAGGCGCCCGCCGCGGCTCTTCCCCATGGCGCAGGGACCCGAGGCCGAGTTAGGAGCAGCACAGCCCCCTCGGCGCTCCCAGCCTCCGCGGCTGCCGGCGCCCCGCCGCCGTCGCCGCCATCACAGGGCCGCCGCTGACACCCCGCAGCTCACAGCACTGCGGGCCGCCCCCTGGAAGTGACGTGCGATGGCGAAGGGAGGTGGGAGGAGGCCTTGGGTGAGGAGGAGAGAAGGGGTGAGGGGATGGGGGTGCGAAGCGCTGGATGCACTCAAGGCCATGTCTGTGACGGGTTAAAGCCCTGGTCCGCTTTTCTTCACTGTCCCGAACTGCCGCTTCTGAATCGCAACGGCCACGCGTGGGCCCGAATGACCTGAGCCCAGGCAGCCTCCTACAGGCAATTGGGCAGGGGTGGCCTGGAAAAAATCTGCACGTGTTGGTATAAAGATTTTGGAAAGAGGCCCGATAACCGGTGATTGAAACCTAAAAAGCAAGTGCAGTCTGTAGGTATCCCAAAGTGTGCTGCTGGGAGGATCTATCACCTTTCTCTTCACCTGCTGCTGGCAGTATTGTGCTGAACTGTTTGCTTAAAATCGGGTATTGAAATGTATGTCAGGTAGTGATACCTTTGAAATCTGTTTTGCTCTGAAAACAGCTGCTACTTATGAACCCAAAACACTGTTCAGCTTCAAGCAACACACTGATACGAGTCTGCACAAGTCTGCAGCTTCTGGATCTGTGTGACTTAAGAACTAAAGAAGATTATTTTAAGCAGTAAAGTATTTGTGACCAAATACTGCTGCCAGTGAAGTCAACGACAACTTTGACAGTGACTTAAAAAGAAGTTCTTTTGCGTGTGAAGATCAGAGTACTGTTCCTGCCATTCCCACTTTTTTCCAGGTAATTATGATACATGGCAACAAATCAAGCGTGACATAGAGCTAACGTAGTATTTAGAACAAAACTCAAGATTTAAGATAGATGATATCATGTTTGAACAACTGAATCCTTGGTAAATGCTGATGCTTTAAGAATCTGCGTTTAATTAGAAAAATAACCTTGAAACAGTGGGGAATAGTACTGCATTTATCAGGCACATAGAAAAGCTAATTTTAGCAAAACTCTGTATTAAATGCTAGGCATTATTTCAAAACATTTAAATACATCAAAACTGAGTTTCAAACAGCTTGCACTACCGTATTCATCTAATGTGAAGTCCAAAATAACAGTGATTTCATAGCTATGGCTCATTGCCTGTAGAGTGGCCTTAAGCCAGAAGCTTAACTAATACACTCAATATTCTTATGCTTCTCCTTTATCCTCAGATGTAGAACAGGGTCCTGGACACTCCATGCTAAAAATCCTATGCGATTTCTCTGAAGTGTAAGGATATTTGATCACTGCATCCTTGCCAAATCCAAATATGAGTTGCACTTTCTTGCAAGAGCCTTTATTTCCATGTCTTGCAGTTGTTATATAAAGCTTTGTACTTCCTGTTTCTCATAGCTGTAATGATACTATGTCACCAAATAAAGTGATTTGGATCCTGCTGTTTATGTTTTCCATTTTTAAAGTATGTGTTTTGGTGGATGAAGGTATTTGGACAGGATGAAATTATTTTCAGAATGCTCTGACCACTCTGACAACAGAAGGCTCTGACTGCTTTCCTTTTCCAATATGCAGCAAAATTCCACCTAACATCCTTGCCTTGTGTCCAGGCTAGTAAAACTTCAAACCTTTAAAATTGCTCAAAACCCCACACTAGACATTTATGAAGTTTGATCTCGCCCTTGAGAGGTAAATTGTTTTCAGAAGAGAAAAAACTGAAGTTGAGGAGCCAAGTCAGATATTGATTAGCCAATAACGCTGCAGTGCTTCTGAAATCAAAGGTCAATTGTATTAAAGAATGAAGATTCCCATATCAGATATCACACTTTAATATTTTGTCCTGAAGCACAGCTGTCTTATACAGAAAAAAATGCAACTGCTGAAGAAAAGTTACCTTCTGGTATGAAGATTATATTCAACCCACCACCTAGGCTTTCTTGATGAGACTCCAAGCTTTCCAGCTAAGTATCTACGAAAGCAGTAATTTTAGATGTTTGTTTAGCAAGATGAAGACACAAATCTTGTCTGATATAAAAATGTATGCACAAGCATAAAAGCACACAAATGTTAGGTCCGTCAAGCTTTTAATTATATATACATGAGTAATTCTGATGTAATCAATGGTACTACTTTTAGGTTTATGAAATTGAACCTTGGCAGCCACAGAATCATTGCCCAAATGTGCAGCCATCAAACAGACACTAGGGCTGCTGATGTTACTCTCTGAGCTTGTTCTTGTGCAAGACATTCATGCATTCCCAATATTCCTTTCTGGTGTTTTAGGGGTATTCTTCAGTGGGAGCTGGTGACGTATTGGATGCTGTACAGCTGTGGCTACTTCTGGTATATGATGAGATGCGATCTGAGCACAGCACTGATGTCAGAGGATGGGCTGTCTCCAGCACTCCTGCTTTTAAAAACTTTGAAGCGCTTGGGAGTTGAAGCCTCTCACTTGCCACATCCCTGGGCACGCAAGCCACATCCCAGGTTGCTGCTGCAGCACAAAAAAGGCACGTGATAGCAAAAGGGCTGGTGCATTCTGGTGCTCAGGGCAGCCAGGGTCTTGTGTTGCAGCTAATGAGCACCTCTGTCCTTTGGGGCCAAAAAAGAAAAACAGCAAAGCCTAAGCAGAGTGGAGCAGGGATGTATGCTTGTGTAAGCAAAGGACTAGTAATAGATCCGTGTGGTACACTGTTTTCCTGGTGGAGAATTTGTCTCATTATTTTGTTTTTAATTAAATATTTTGTAATTTCTTTAAGCAAGTATTTTAATCTATGCATTATTTACTTAGGTAGCTATGATGCTAATTACAAATGTACACTATCTATAAAAATGCTCATTTTGATCCTAATCCACAGAGGGAAAGAGATGCTGGAGAGACACAGGATTTCTTCAAGCATCTTTATTCCACAGGCATTCAATTACTGGCTGAAGCACCAATTATATATATATAATCAGTGGTTGATTTTCAGTCACAAGGCCTTTCATCTGAGTACACATGTGGATTCTTGCCTAGAGCAACCAGTCTTCAGGGAAAAAGTAAGAGAGAAAATGAACTGAGATTTTTTAAAGGAAAGCCTTGTGTGTAGTTTGATATTCCTTTTTTGTGCCCAGAAAGAAATAAGATCAGATTCAATTACAGGGTGCAAAGGTGCATTATTTTGTTATTTCTTTTTCTGACCCATTCTCTCAACTGCTAAAATGTGGATCCTGACTTAAAGCTTTGCCTTGCTATTATTATGTTTTTTTCTTTTAACTTGAAAGTTTTGTTTACAGTGAGAGCTTCAGCTTCTAGCCAATATATTAAATTCAACAGAGCTGGATCCCAGAGGACCAGGTTAGAGGCTTCATGTGGCATGCAGAGGTCAAAACTGTCAGGTTCCCTGCACACACACAGAGGACTTTGCACTGCTCCATATTACACAAAATGATGCTCTGCACTTAGTTTATCTTCTGGCTATGTGGAATAACCTGCCCAGCTAAATTGCAAGTCAAAAAGTTTAGGGTCAGGGCTCTGCAGTTTGCAAGGCCCCAGGATAACAGTGAGCTGTGGAAAATGTTATAGTTCATCTTGCCTTTCAGCCTCACTGTTTTTAATTACGTGTTGCCTGTAAGCCATAATGTTTGGCTTATGGCTTTCTCTAGGACTGGTTGGCTGTTTTGGTTTTTTTTTTTCTTCCCTAGAGAAGCAGTCCAAGATTAAAGGAAAGAGGAAATATTTAAAAGCCATCCCTTATCTCCATGAAGCTGAGTAAGACCAGGATGAAGAATAAAACTGGTTTTTCATTACTTCATTTGTTTGGTGTTTTTTTTTAAGGGAAAGCTAAATTTTGAGCCAGAGTTCTAAGGTCTGGAACAACTCGACTGGCTTTGTCTTGGTGGAAACTGGAGGACTAATTATCTTGCAAAACAGGCGTTTAAGAGGAAATGTGTTAACGTTAGTGAGGTATTGCTATTATATCCTGGACAGTGACATAATTTTGCTATTTTGTGTTATAAATATGGATATCCCTATAAAATGCAAATTTTTCTCTAGACTATTTAATGATTTCTAAAAATACTTTCTTCCAGCTATTTCTTTCTGATATACATCTGGTTACAAAAAAAGTTGCTTTTTAAATTTATACGCTCAAGTGATTATTTGGCATATTCACACATCACCTCATGGCTAGCCCTTGTAAAAAAAAATGGCCAGTCAGAAAAGCATCTCAGGGATCAGTCCTGGGACCACTCTTGTTCAACATCTTTGTGGGTGACACAGACAGAGGCATTAAGTGCACCCTCAGCAAGTTTGCAGATGACACCAAGCTGTGTGGTGAAGCAGACATGCTGGAGGGCAGGGATGTCATCCAGAGGGACCTGGACAGGCTAGAGAGGAGAGCACAAGCCAACCTCATGAGGTTCAACAAGACCAAGTGCAAGGTCCTGCATCTGGGTCAAGGCAATCCCAAGCACAAATACAGGTTGGGCAGTGACTGGCTGGAGAGCAGCCCTGAGGAGAGGGACATGGCGGTGCTGATGGACAAGAAGCTCAACATGAGCCAGCAGCGTGCATTTGCAGCCCAGAAAGCCAACTAGAGTCTGGGCTGCATCAGGAGAAGTGTGGCCAGCAGGTTGAGGGAGATGATTCTTCTCCTCTACTCTGCCCTGGTGAGACCCCACCTGGAGTACTGCATCCAGTTTTGGAGTTCTTATTACAAGAGGGATGTGCACATGCTGGAGCATGTCCAGAGAAGGGCCACAAGGATGATCAGAGGGCTGGAGCACCTCTCCTATGAGGACACACTGAAAGAATTGGGGCTGTTCAGTCTGGAGAAGAGGAAGCTCTGAGGTGACCTTATTGTGGCCTTCCAGTATCTGAAGGAGGCCTACAAAAAAGCTGGGGAGGGACTTTTGAGGCGATCAGGTAGTGACAGGACTAGGAGGAATAGAGCAAAGTTGGAGGTGGGGAGATTCAGACTGCACGTGAGGAGGAAGTTCTTCAGCATAAGAGTGGTGAGACCCTGGAATGGGTCATCCAGGGGGGTGTTTGGGGCCACATCCCTGGAGGTGTTTAAGGCCAGGCTGGATGAGGCTCTGTCCAGCCTGATGTAGGGTAGGGTGTCCCTGCCCATGGCAGAGGGGTTGGAACTTGATGATCCTTGTGGTCCCTTCCAACTCTGACTGATTCTATGATTCTTTATTGGGATTTCTTTATAAATAACCATCTCATAATATATTCTACAGTGAGATTTTTTTTCTGCTTTGTAGCATCTCAGTTAAGACCACTGAGTGCATAATGGAAGGTTGCATTCTGAAGAATAAACACAGGGAATAGTACCTAGATCTCTTGACACTAGTCTCCTAGGACACTACCATGACAACTGTAATACAAACACACATTTAGGTGTGTTTCTTTGGAAAGAAGTTTGAGATCTTTGTGGGAAAGGAACATAGTAAATCTGTTCATGGCCATACACACTCCCTCTTGGTTTAATAGCTTATTTCAAAATGGTATAACACCGACCATAGGTATCTTCTCCAGGTAGTGGGAGATAGGATTTCAAACACACTCACATAGAACATGTGTTTCCCATAACTTGGAAGACAAATTACTGAACTTGATAGAAGTTTTCTGAGAGCACTTTCTGGTTCAGAATTTACAAGCCATCTAAGCAGGAAAAAGCTTTTGTTTCTCAATTGCCATGGGATTTAGATATGAGGTAAGGTTGTCGTAACCGATACCTGAAGGGATCCTACAGGAAGGCTGGAGAGGGACTTTTGATAAGGGTGTCTAGTGACAAGACAAGAGTGGATGATTTGAAGCTGAGAGAGAGTAGGCTTAGACTGGATCTTAGGAAGAAGTTCTTCAGTATGAAAGTGGTGGGATTCTGGAATAGACTGCCCAGGGAGGTTGTGGATGCTTCCTTCCTGGGGGTGTTCAAGGCCAGGTTGGATGAGGCCTTGAGCAGTGGAGTTGAGTTGAGAGGCATCCCTGCCTATAAAGGGGAGGTCAGAGTCTCTAAGGTCCTTTCCCACCTAACCCATTCTATGATTCTGTATTACATATTTTTTTATATTTCCAGGGTTCAACTTTTATAATATTTGAGCTAGCTCATATAAAGTTACCTTAGATGTCTCTATAATGGACTCCTTACAAAGTAGATATTCCTCAAGGTATTCTCTGTTTTGTTGGCTGGGTTGTAGCAAACTTGAATGCTGAAAGCCTAACTTGGGTGCCTATGGATTTTATCAATCCCAGCAGTAATGAACTGTGATTACACCAGCTTCTCTTCAAGGCTCTTCTCTCAGCTTATCCAAGGATAAGAGCAAAACAATTTAGGAGTGCCTTAATTCAGTGCATTCCATCAACTCCCCACCATTTCAGCATGTGCATCAATGGTAACTGACAGGATATTACCCAGTATCAGTGATTTAATCTCTCTCCTGAGAGTGTGGGAGATTAAACTGGTGGGCTGTGCCTCAGCTCTGTACCTGCTTTGTAACACCCCTGCTAAAGGCATCTTAAAGAGTAAGGGTCACTCAATTGCTTAGGCATGGCCATGACAAAGCACAGGGCTCCAGTGTGTCTGGGTTATGCAAATGCCTCAGCAAACAAGACAGAGACAGCTTGGAGATGCAAGACAGACACCTTGGAGAGGTAAAGTAAATTTCAGTGTCTCATCTAAAACTGATACAGTCACCTTGGGCTAGAAAGGACAAAACAAAAGAGCTTTGCCAATGCTGGCCATGAACACAGGTTTCAGATATATCAGTGGGTGCATGAAGGTCTTAGATCTAGACAAAATTGCTAGCTTGTACTTACTCAACACTGTGGAGGCTGTTCATTAGTATAGCTGTAAAAGCACTATTTTTCTAACAGAGGTGCATTTTATGCAGCAAAAAAGTTTAGTAAAAGTATTTGCCAAACAGAACAAGCAGGCAAAAACTTCTTTCTTCTAATGTAGTGTTTACAGTGAACTGTTCGGCACAGAAGTTGTAAATTAATCACATCTCCAGCTGATATTTGCGATGGGACCTATCAGCATCTCAGAATGAATACCTTCAGTCTCACACACCACTGTTCTTCCTACCTAAACCAAATGCTGAAGTGTAGTAGTAACACACTGTGTATCTCCAGGCGCATTGTCAGGGAAGTGCAGGCACACCGACCAGCAATGCCATGCTCTTTTCAAACAGCTGCTCCCTTCCATCACCCTGTCAGGGCGCTGACGATGCTAATGGATGTTGGTGGATCTCAGCAGCCTTGCCTGGACCCTCATTCCATACTGCACTTTTTAAACTCAAGCTTTATCGATCTAAAACTAGACACTCAAATTTGAGTGTACATAGATATATGTGTTTATTTATTTATATATTTCAGTATTTTACTTTTCTAAAATCCATTTGTGTCCCAGTATTCTAGAAGCAGAGTGCAATAGTCTGTCATGCAGGAATGTCTAGAGTTTCTGCAGATGAAAAACGTAGCTGAACATGACAGACGATGTTGCTGCAGCCACATCAGACAAAGAAACATATGGCTGCTCCATCTGAAGTTCCTACAATGCTTTATGTCTTCAAAGTGTCGCAAAACATTGGCTCATTAACATAATTAAAGCATTTTACGAATTATTCCTAATTATTTTTGCAAATGTAAATGATGCTGTTGACATGTGAATTATTTTGCTATGCATGACAAATACTGAGTTCTCATTTTACTGAGTACTGTAATCAAATTTAGAACAAATGTTATGTAAGTGTATAAGCAATCCTAATCCTAATCCCTTTTCTGCTGTCTCACTTTCTCCATCTAGGCCTGCTGCAGCTGTAAATCCATAAATCTCCCATATTTTGTGATTTCCTGACATATTTCACAATCTTCTGTCTTTTCCTAAAAGCATACATTTTAGTTGATAATGGTTCAAATGCAAGGAGAGGTCTGGGTTTTAGCTTTCTGCCAGCTTCCTCATTGTACTGTATTTCTGATCACAACAAAGGTACTTTTCTGATGCTATTGCTATACTGGTGCCCAATCCCATAAAATAGAATAGCATAGAATAGAATAGAATCAGCCAGTCCAACCTATCACCCAGCCCTATCCAATGGCACTAAGTGCCCTATCCAGGCTTTTCTTGAACACCTCCAGAAATGGGGACTCCACCACGTCTCTGGGCAGCCCATTCCAATGCCAATCACTCTCTCTGTGGAGAACTTCCTCCTAGTGTCCAGCCTGTACTTCCCCCAGCACAACTTGAGACTGTGTCCCCTTGTTCCGTTGCTGGTTGCCTGGGAGAAGAGACCAACCCCCACCTGGCTGCAACCAACCTTTAGGTAGTTGCAATGAGGTCACCCCTGAGCCTCCTCTCCAGGCTAAACAACCCCAGCATCATTCTGTTGAAGCACCTACTGGAACAAATCTAGAGGTCTTTAAACAATTTTTACTCAGTCCTTCCTTAGTTGAATATCTGTTGTTTTCCATGTTTTATTAATTTCAGTAGAGGCTGGCTGAGGGTATGTCAACAGTGCTTAATTCAGAGTACACAGAAGATACCAAAGATAGCCATAAACAAACTAGTTGGTAATAAATTACTTCTACTAAATTATCTGTGGGCAACAATATCCCATTTTTTATTTTACCCTAGGATTTGTGCCACTTGTACAATAATTATTTCACTGGCTCAGTGAAAAATGGCCAGAAGGGACAGGATCTTGTGAAGATCTAAGTGCTGGGCTCAGAACAAGAGAGAGAGAGAGACAGTGTAGTTTGTGATGTATTTCCAGGAGATGTTTTAGAATTTATCAGCTTCTTATAATTATCAAATCCTTTATAAAATAACCCACATATCAGTGAAATAATTTTATGACAGTTATTATTGTTAATTTTTATGAAAAATACCCCTATATCTTTCACTTGGAATATTTGTAAGGGTTCACAATAACAAAAGGTAAGTATTATAGCTGACTGGTTCACAGTATATAATCTATCCAGGTAACTTAATTTCTTTGTATTTTTCTACAAATTGCTTACAATTTTATGTAATTAATTTGTGACATGGACTGAAATACTAAAATAGCTGTGATCATCCAGCTGAAATAAATAGCAGGTTTTTCATTGATTTGACTGAGAACAATGCTAGGCCACTGGAAGTTTATACCTACTCTGCAAATGTTACCACAGTTACTCTTAAAGAGAGTACTGAAAGGATGAGCTGTTCCACATTTCACATATTATTCCTTCTATTTCTTGCTTGCTGAAATAAAAGATAGTTCTTAAACAGGGAATATTCCTATTTACAAATTGGCGAGTCCTGCAAATGTTCCTTTTTTTCCCCCTTTTTTAACACTCTGCCTGCCCATTAGACTGCTTGCTGAAATATATATGGAAGAAACACAACACAATCACTGTAAACATGTTTACAAATTGAAACATATTTCCAGTAGTTTTTTCCTGTGGAATCCAAGCAGATTAACTAAGGTTTGCCTTGCATAACAAACCTTTGGTGATGTGATAGATAATATTATTTGATCAGAAGCTAAAAAGAACACATGCAGTCAAAAAATTAATGCCTGTCAATGGAAATAAGAGCTCAGGTATTTGTCACTTTACTCTGGTTATATCGATTGATTTAATTACTTCTATTGCACTTCCACTCAAGTCAGGCTTCTTGCATGACTAGGACTAGGACATTGTAGTGGTATTGATGGTGACATGGTTGCTCAGATTTAATATATGAAGACTTCAAATCTGAGATTATACTTAACGGTATAGCTTCTTGAATGATAAATTTAGTAGCCACTTGACAATTTACAGATTTCACAGGATCACAGGATGTCAGGGATTGGAAGGGACCCAAAGACATCATCCAGTCCAACCCCCCCCCGCCAGAGCAGGACCATACAATCTAGCACAGATCACAGAGGAACGCATCCAGATGGGCCTTGAAAGTCTCCAGAGAAGGAGACTCCACAGCCTCTCTGGGGAGCCTGTGCCAGTGTTCTATCACCCTTACAGTAAAGAAGTTCCCCCTTGTGTTTAGCTGGAACCTCTTGTGCTGTAACTTACACCCATTGCTCCTTGTCCTATCACAGGGACCAAGTGAGAAGAGCCTGTCCCCCACTCCTGACCCTCAACCCTCTGATATTTATAAACATTTATTAAATCTCTTCTCAGTCTTCTCTTCTCCAGACTAAAAAGCCCCAGGTCCCCCAGCCTCTCCTTATAAGGCAGTGCTCCAGTCCCCTAATCATCCTTGTAGCCCTCACCTGGACCTTCCCCAGCAGATCTCTGTCCCTTTTCAACTGGGGAGCCCAAAACTGAACACAGTATTCAAGATGAGGTCTCACCAGGGAAGAGTAGAGGGGGAGAAGAACCTCCCTTGATCTGCTGGACACACTCTTCCTAATACACCCCAGTATCCCATTGGTCGTCTTGGCCACATTGGGCACATTGCTGTCCCATGGACAACTTGTTATCCACCAGCAGTCCCAGGTCCCTCTCCATGGGGCTGCTCTCGGCCTGTACTGGTGCATTTTGTTATTCCTCCCCAGGTGCAGGACTCTGCATTTGTCCTTGTTGAACCTCATTTGGTTCCTCTGCACCCAGTTCTCAGTCTGTCCGGGTCTTGCTGAATGGTCACGCAGCCTTCAGCTGTATCAGCCAAGCCTCCCACTTTGGTGTCATTAGCAAACTTGCTGAGCAGACTCTGTCCTCTCATCAGTGTCATTGATGAAGATGTTGAATAGGACTGGACCCAGCACTGATCCCTGGGGGACTCCACTGGTTACAGCTCTCCAGCTGGACCTGGCACCACTGGTCACCACTCTTTGAACTCTGTCTTGTAACCAAGATGGCAAGCATTACTGTCCTGTGCTAAAATATAATTCTGTGACCTCAATACACGGTACTCAAGCATGAGTGATTAGATGACAAGCAATAGCAAACAAAATAACAGCAATTAACATGGAAGTAACTTCCTTCTGCTTTGCACATCCTCAGTTTTGCTCATTCCACAAAAACATATTGAAATACTTAAATATCACTGATACTGCTTGTAAGTTAAGCAACTGCTTTCTAGAAACTAAAATGGGCAGTGATTTTCCAGCCCCACACTCCTGTTGAAGAGAGGACCTGCTGCATAAGCCAGTCCTGGTAATCCATCTGCTTCTAAAAATCTATTATAAAGGCTCAACATCCCCCAAATCATTAAGTTCTGACCCTCTAACCTAGATCTCCTTCACTGGAAGGTAATTTTTTTGCTTGTTATACTGGCCCAAATACTGAGCAATGGGTTTGTGCTATCTGAAAACAGTCCTTCCTTAACCTGAAGAGTACCCACTTTACTCAAGTTTTGCCCATAAAATCTGTGGTTAATTTTGTTGGTCTCATCTGGACTTTTTTACCATTTTGCCACCTCCTTTCCAAACTGGCAAGTACCATACAGGGCTAGTACTTTAACTGAGGCCTTATCCGGGCTACAGAGTGGAAAAATTTCACTTATCATGTATACATTTTTATGACCTATAAAAAGATAGGGTGTTCTTTCCCCCATAGCTATTATATTCTTGATTACTGGTCACTATATGCTTTGCTATGACATTTGAAGCTTTTTTCCCTGCAGGCCAAACCAGTCACTTCATATATAGTATTCCTGCAATTTGTTATTCATAAATAATCTCTACTTTTTTAATTTATTTTTTTTTTAGCACCATCCTTAGTATTTATCTAGTGTACCAAGATTATTTTAAATGTGACTCCTCTCCTTCCAAGTGGCTCACAGTTTGCTATCGTCTGCAAATGTAACAACAGAGTATTCCCTAGTCTAAATGCTCAATGAAAATGCTGATTAGTATTGGACTCAGGACAGATTTCCACAAGAATCACCCTTCCATTTTCACAATGAAAATGGATTTGATCAGCATGGGCTCTTATTATTAACCTGGATGTGAGTTAGCCTTAGGAAGAAGACAGTTTCCAATCTATTCAATTTGCATTGCTACCCTGGAGCCTTTCTTGAGATAAACAAGATTCTGGGTTAGTCAAAGAATTCATTACAGAGCACACAGATGGCTAAAACAATTGTTATTGAACTGTGTTAGCCCTTTGGAGAAATGCCACCTGAAAGTGATATAGACAAAAGTGCATTGGCCAACTTGTACATTTTTAATGATATTCTGGAAGGTAAATGTCTGCAGTGCTGGCTGAGTTAGCCCTTCTGCATATTGCCAGAAACATAGTGCAGGTGACCCAGAAAGTACAGCAGTTAACAGCTGAGATTGGATCATCTGCACAATCACTAAGCTTCCTTATGTTCCTTTTTCACTCCTCCTTTTCTTGCCTTTCCAGCACTGGTATTGGATTGATGCTGCCCTTGGGAATCCAAATCCTGGCTGTAAAATCACCATGAAAGACAACCCAATGAGATGTGCTCTTGTACATAGTCAGACCAGCATGTATTTCTCATAGTGTTTTGGGAGAAGACCAGAAAAATTCAAGGACTCATGGATATGTTCAAAACAGTTCAAATAAGGATTATTTATTCTTAATAGACTTGTCTTTCTTGAACTCATAGAATCATAGAATGGTCTAGGTTGGAAGAGACCTCAAAGATCATCCAGTTCCACCCTCCTGCCACAGGCCGGAACACCTCCCACTAGATCAGGACACTCAAGACCTCATGGAGCCTGGCCTTGAACACATCCAGGGAGGGAGCAGACACAGCCTCCCTGGGCAACCTGTTCCAGTGCCTCACCACCCTCACTGTGAAGAATTTCTTCCTAACATCCCATTCAAATCTCCCCTCCGCCAATTTGAACCCATTCCCCCTCGTCCTGTCATTACAAGACCTTGTGAACAGCCCCTCCCCAGCCCTCCTGTAGGCCCCCCTCAGATACTGGTAGGCTGCTATAAGGTCTCCCCGAAGCCTTCTCTTCTCCAGGCTGAAAAGCCCCAACTCTCTCAGCCTGTCCTCATAGCAGAGGTGCTCCAGCCCTCTGATCATCTTCGTGTCTCTCCTCTGAACTCTCTCCAACAGTTCCATGTCCTTCTTGTGCTGGGGGCTCCAGAATTGCACACAGTATTCTAGGTGGGGTCTGACAAGAGCAGAGTAAAGGGGGAGAATCACCTCCCTTGCCCTGCTGGTAATGCCTCTCTTAATGCAGCCCAGGACACGGTTGGCTGTCTGAGCCGCGTGTGCACACTGCAGGCTCATGTTGAGCTTCTCATCCACCCAGACCCCCAGGTCCTTTTCCTCAGAGCTGCTCTCCAGCCACTCACCACCCAGCCTGGAGTTGTGCTTGGGATTGCAGTGACACAGGTGCAGGACCTTACACTTGGCCTTGTTGAATGTCATGAGGTTGGCCTGGGCCCACCTCTCCATCCTGTCCAGGTCCCTCTGGATGGATCCCTGCCCTCCAGCAAGTCAACTGTGCCACACAGCTTGGTGTCATCTGCAAACTTGCTGAGGGTGCACTCGGTTCCTCTGTCCATATCGCTGACAAAGATGTTAAACAGCACTGGTCCCAGCACTGACCCCTGAGGGACGCCACTTGTCACTGGTCTCCAGGTGGACATTGTGCCCTTGATCACCACTCTCTGCGTGCGACCAACTCGCCTATCTTCTTATTTGAATGCAAATACCTTTGAGCTGAGTAAGGAACTGGGGATTGGCCTGTGTAAAGGCACACATAAATTTTTAAAAAATCCTTCTATGATAGAAAGGCTGTTGCTCAGAAAAGAATCTGTAAGGAAAGATTGTTAAATTTTTTATTTCAGGTTTGAGAATGTGATTTTCATGCTGAGATTGAAGCCCACCATTAACAGTGTAATTTAGATATCAGATTTACGTGTTCTCTTCTGCTGCCAGCCTGTATTTAGTTTCAGGGTTCTAATGTTGACTATTAACCTATTTAAATATTCACCAACAGCCTTCTGCCAAGGTAGATTAATTCACCATCTCATGTCCTTGTCAAGCTGTCAATTTGTCAGATATTTTTCAGTTGCCAGTGGCCTTTATAGTTACAATGATGGCATACAGCCGAGCTGTATTGGTATTTTTTGTTATAGAAAAGCTCTCCAATATCTGAGCAGCTAAAGCTTTATGTCTTGGCAGGTTTGAAAAATAGTCTTTTAACCAAAAAGCAATAAGGGTATATAGAAAAGAACTGATGTGCCATCTTATATGATTTATGATGGCAACGGCTTGTAGCACAAATATCGAAGTTACCTCTAAAGCTAAAAAAACACTGTCAATTTTTATACTCACTTTATCTTTCATCCAACTCCATGAAGAGGAGATTAATACTAATCAGGGGAGGATTATGACTCTCTCTTCAGTGATTTAACCCCATGTCAGCATTTGATACTACATGGAGTCATCAGTTTATTTACTTAATAATTAATAATTAACTATCACTAATGTTATTTTCATTGAATATAACACTATTTCTGTTACAATTCATGCCAGTACCTTAAAAAAACCCAAGAATTTATTATGGTTACCTCAACTTTTAGAACATCTTTTAGGGGGACACTTTAATCAGAAACACCAAGACATGATGCTGCAACTGACGATTAATATATTTTTCATTATAGAAATTGTCAGCTGCATCAAGCACCCAAAATTCCTTTTAAAGTTCAAGTACTTCCAGCTTCCAAGTGGGTATTCAATAGAAAAATGAAATAAAACAGCTTTCCAAAGCAAAGAAACTACAGAAGTTTATAGAGACAAATGTTTATGTATTTTGGAGGTATTTAGGAGAGTAATCATCAGGAAGAAGTCTGTGTAAGCCAGGAAAGTTAACAACAGGGATATAAGTGGGATGAGAATGAGACATTTGTGTTCCCAGACATGCTTCCTTCCTTCAGGCTCAACATACCACTGAGGAAAGAGTTTTTCCCTCTCCTAAGCACGTGCCTGAAGGCATGTCTGATACAGAGGGCAAGCAGAATGTACCCTTCTGACAGTAGACTAGAGCCTATGACACTTGTTGCAGCCATAAGCACCCCATAAAGCCATCGCCAAAAAGCGGTAACCCAAACATGGCCTTTTGAACTCTAACCTCTCTAAATCCATCTCCAAGGACATGCACATAGAGACTTAGAAGAAACTTCAGCTTCAGCTAAAGCTCTATCTGGACACTTAATTTACTCCCTAATTACAAAGCAGCCCTGGCTCCTGACACACTGATACCCCAGCAGCTTGGTTCCAGGTCCAGTTTTAGCTAAGTTTTCACTTAGCTGAACACAGTAGAAAACAGAAAAAACATTTAACATGTCTCCAGAAAGTCTTACAGTCAATATTGTTAGCTATGTTAAAAAAAGATGGCTAAACATACTAGCTAAAACTGTACTCAGCTGTCTGACTAAGCATAGGCTGGGCAGATATCCTCTCCTGTTTGCTAGAAGCAGTTTGCATATGGTGATTGATTTCAGCATAGCCTGCAATTCTGTTTAGCAGGTGCTGTATTAGCAAATCTATCATTAAATAAATATGACACAAATGTAATTCTACACATGGGGATGCTATCACAAGGCTTTGGACGTGTTACAAATTGGTACAAGGATAGATTGTGCTTTATAAGATCAGATAGCTAAGGCTTCAGCCTGTGCTGTATACATTTACGCTCTGGTAGCAATGTAATGATGCCAGTAGGTTAAAACTAATATATAGAAAACGTCCCACAAGAGATCCCCATTTCCTGGAGTTTTTTTTTTTTTTTCCCCAGTTTTAATAAAGCCTGAACATCAGCATTCAAATTGGGGAGAGAAAAGGAAGTAAATGAGGTATATCTAGGGAAAGTCAATCTCCTGGAAGATCAGGTCCATGGAAATGAACTACTTTCTGTCATCCTTGGGCACCGGTGATGATCCTGCAGGCACTTAGCTATGCGAGCAAGAACCGGGCAAACCGGGATCATTCAAGACCAAAGTGAATGGAATGCATGCTATTTTAGGATGCAAACTCAGATCCAGAAGAAAGCTAGTATGGTCAAATAGTAATTTGTATTTGTTTTGCAATTTTGGGACATATTTTGTTCTTAAGGCTGTGAGCTGGCTGCATCAACAGTGTTTCCTGAAGGACAGCTAGTCCTCATCCTTCCAATGCTACAATTAAAGGAAAGGCACAGTGTTCCTCTGAATGTCGCAACCTGGCTTCAAAATACTTCTAGTGTCATCTGTTTCCTTAAAACTTTACATTTTGTTCCAATTATAGAATGATTTAGGTTGCAAGGGACCTCGAAGTTCATCTAGTTCCACCCCCCCAACCATAGGCAGGGACACCTCCCACTAGAACAGGTCATTCAAGGCCTCATCTAACCTAGACTTGAACACCTCCAGGGAGGGAGCATCCACAACCTCCCTGGGCAACCTGTTCCATTGTTTTACTATCTTCACTCTAAAGAACTTCCTCCTAACATCTGGTTTAAATCTCCCCTCTTCCAGTTTAAACCCATTACTCCTCATCCTGTCATTACAAGACCTTGTAAATAGTTCTTCCCCAGACCTTCCTGTAGGCCTCCTTCAGATACTGGAAGGCTACTACAAGGACTCCTCAAAGCCTTCTCTTCTCCAGGCTGAAAAGCCCCAACCCTTGTAGCCTGGCCTCATAGCAGAGCTGCTCCAGACCTCTGATCATCTTTGTGGCCCTCCTCTGGACTCACTTCAACAGTTCCATGTCCTTGTGCTGGGGGCTCCAGAACTGTATACAGTACTCCAGGTGTGGTCTCAGGAGAGTAGATTGAAAGGGGAGAAGTTTAATTTCTCTGGCTCTGACAAAAATTATTGACACTTGACATGCACCATATTGAATAGATTTAAAAATATTTGGATTTTATCTGCCCCATTGAGCAGATCTGCCACACAGAGATACTTTTTTCTGAGATACTTTTCACACACAAAGAAGTGACAGATTCAGCAGGTTGTAGGAAAATTATCTGTTCTGTTCTCCTTGGAGCCCTCAACAGCCTGGAGAGTTGGGAAATTAGGGCTTTGTGTCTTGCCATAGCATTGCTTTCCTTTTCACAGTTTTTAACACTGTCTTCAAGAGCTGTTGGGGAATTGCTAAATTAATTTTAAAGCATTTTTTTTCAGTAGTTAATGATAGTGTAGATTCTCAGGCTAGCCAGGCATCAAGTCTAGACTTTCTGCTCCCAGAGGCCAGCCATTTTCACTCAGTACCTCCCATGTGCAAACCTTACTTTTGGTGAAACTAGGCACTTTTAGTCCTTAATAGAAAGAAGGGATAGATTATTTACGTGACAGCTTGAAATGAGAAAGAGCCCAGCCTTCCCTCGTGAAGCTGTTGCAGTGTCCAATTACCTCTGTTAAAAACAGAGGCAAGACTTTAACTTGAATCTAATTTACGTTAGTCTCTTGTTCTTTAAAGTGCAGGGAGTCCAATACTATTGGATATCTTATTTATGTAAATATTTATGAACTACTGTCTAGTCAATACTTCACCTTCTTGTTGATCCACTAAATGGATTAAGCTTTCTGTGATTTTCAGTAGAAGCATTGTTTATTTTCCAGAGCTCAGTTTACTTGTCCGTCTTGGTTTGCAGACAGGCAGTGCTTTGTGAGAAATCAGATGGCCAGAAGCAGAATGAATAAAATATTACAGATCAAAACCAGGAAGAAAGAAGCAAAGGGAAAACAATGCTTGAGCATAACTGCTTGGCATGAGACAATGGCATTGCTGCCTGATGCATTCCGGCATAACCAGCGATTTCACACTGCCAAGACCCATCTGCTGCGTGGTGCATGCCATTGACAGGTTTTGCAAAGATTTCACACCACAGCACTTCAGAGGTGAAATACTCTTCGGGGTGCTACATGGTACGGGGAGAGAGGCTCCTCCCAAAATGCCTAGCTGAGGTGCTGTGCGCTGAATCCCTGGGGATGAATGCAAATGTGATGCTTTTGCAGCTGAGTTAAGATGGCAGGAGCTGCCATGACCCGCTGCTGCTCTGCTCAAACCTTACACTCAGTGAGGACTCAGACACTCATTAGGCTCACACCTGACTCTTATTAATGCCCAGACCTGTTTTCCATGGAGTTTGCCTTTAGCTGGGCCAGTATTGAGAACTTCAAACAGGTCTGGGACTTCATTTTGTTCAGAGGTGCAGCCCACCATTGCAGTTGTGCTGGGGCAAAGCCTCATCCCCTGCAGTTTTCTTACAGTAAGGAGGGAAAGGCTGTCACACCCTAAACCAAATCCATTCAGCAGTCTCCTGGCACAGATAGAAATGCAGCCTCGGCAGCTCTGGATGCACAGTGGTGAACTGGGTTTCTCCCTCCCACTCCTTGTGAGCTTATTAGAAAAATTCTGCTGCCAGGAGGCAGCAATTCAGAGTGGAAAGGTTTATGGGCACGACTGTTACTCTGGACCTGCTCCATCATATTTAGGCTGCAGGGAGGTTCATGCTCCCAGGCTTGTTCCAGTGCAGCCCAGAGTTTTGAAAGGGAATTGATAAGCAACACAATTTTTAAGGGGCAGAGAAGTAATAGTGTAATTGCTTTCATGGTTACATGCTCAGCTTTCCACTGTTTGCACAAATGAATCACAGACAGGAAGACTGATACTGCTGGAAACCTTGGGCTACCTCATGAGGCAGAGATAATCGTTCATCACATGCTTAGGCAGTCAGTAAACAAACAATAGTGTTTTCCACTTCATTTGCTAGCTTATGAGGTACAGGTTGTATTTGTGTTTTATCTCTACACCCATCTTACACAGTGCTGTCATGCAATTTGTGCTTTTTTTTTTTTTTTTTAATTAGCAATAATTACAAGTAGAAATACACCACTGAATAAATGATACAGTCACTTGCCATTTCCCCGAGAAGCAGACTGCTGCTCTCTGTTTCAGTTCTTGTACACATCTGCACCTGTTATGGGGTAAAATTAAAGGTGGATGGAAAATAAAATCAAAGCAAGGTGAACTATTCCAGAGAACAGTGGCCAGTACTTGTAAAGTGCAAATATTTCTGTACTATAAGATGGACTAAGCATAATTATAGGTATTTTTAAGCTACATTTTTAGATACTTGCTACAAGCATATTACAAGAAGTTTTGTTTTCCTTCAGTTTAAAACACAGTCAAGAATTAGGAGGGGAAAAAAAAAAAAAAAAGCAAGCAAAAATCTAGCCCTATGCAATTTTGTAAAAGCATTGATTTCTATTTGTTTGCCCCAGCAAGGTCTCAAGAGCCCCCAGGTCATTTCTGGCAACTCAGAAACATCATGGGAGGACAGACCACTTCCTGTGTGCAGCAGAGACTGTTACTTGGTGGCAATCAGCATCTAAACAGGACGCTGCAATATTTGTCTTTGTGGGAAAGTGAAACCCACAGAGACATGGGCTCCAAGTTTGACAGTCACTGGTCCTTCTCTGTGGACCATTCTCACTAGCACCGTGTGATTCATGGCACTCAGAGGCACACAGAAAAGTGAATATGAATCTTAATGGCATCGGCCTGCCCAAGGACACCTCAGGACTCAAGTGATTAATCTGTAGTCTTATCACATCATAAACCATGCAAATGGGGCATAATAATTTTCTCTGCAGTGCCTGAAACAGTTCAGGAGACTCTTCCAGCCATTATGGTAGCAAGAAACTGCCTTTATTCTGCCTGTTCTTTGTTTCTTGTCCCTGAACCACCATTTCCACTCAAACACAGTCTCAGTTTCAAAGCCTATGGAGAAGACAGTTCCTGAACAATCTCCACAAAGAATCTGTAAGCCACAGAATATTTATAAATGTTAGTGCTGGTATGTAGCTTGGAAGCCAAACACACAGGTGTTGGACTCTGGACACTTTTATAGACATGAGCTTAGAATACAGAACTGGACAACAGAGCAGCTGAAACTGATTTGCACCATATTTTTTCAACCCAGACACAAGTAAGCATAGTCAAAAATCCTGTCAGTAAAGCGTGAGACATCAGTGAGAGGTAGTTATAATATCCAGTGCTGCTTTTTGGCAATAAATACACTGGGGAAAGTATTTAACATCAGGAAAGGAAGACCTCATGCAGGGATAGCAGGAACTACTCTATCAGTACATCTTCAGCTCAGCCTACATGAACAGAAATCCTGGGTATATATAGATTATGGCAGGATTTCCTTTTCCTGGTCTGGTCCTGTGTCTCACACCACCTCTCACACTATTCTGCAAGGAAGACTCTGTTGTGAAGATATATAAACCAGTTCTAACTGTTGGTCATGAAAGTCAATGTAATAGAAACAATTGTCTGCCTGGGAATATGTTTTAAAGGGCTTGGCCACCATAGTTTGAAATCTACTCATTTCCTCTAATAATGGATGATAGTCTCTGAAGAGTCCTGCTTATCTGTTATACTCTCAGTGTCACTTCCAGTGCCTATGCCCATTTATTTCCTATACTCTGATGCTCCAAAATCTGTTGGCAAGCTCAGTAAAACTGATAGGCACACATCACTTTATGTACCATAAATAGATGTGTGTCTATATATCATAAATGTGTCATATTTCATCATCTCAGAGGCAAGGTAGTTTAATATGGACTTTCCACTAAGTCTCCAACTTCAAGTCACATTTGATGATTCCTGTACTACCCTCTCCCATGCACAAACTGCTTCTGTTCTGCTGTGCAGCCTCAGGCTGGGGGTGCCTTTCCCATGGTACCTTCCCTGCCAGGCCCATTCCTGAGCTGGAGAACTTAATGTAAAGGGTTCTTTCACATGGACTGTAGGTCAAAAGGCACCACCAATCAGTGACATCAGCCATGAGATTCAAGCATCAGGTGCACAGATTTCCCTTTGGTTCCACTGGAACTCAGGAGAACCAGATTCCATTAAAACTTAGAGGGTTCTCCTGTTAGGAGCAATATAGAGGCACAAGAAGGCTCAAGTGTAAGACCTTTGCTTAAAAGGCTCTTCTGTTAAATAACTGTCCTGCTAAATGGCTTCAGTAAACTCAGTCTCTTATTACAATGGGCTCTTTCACAGTCTCCCTTGCTTTCTGACCATTCCTTATTTGTATCTCTCATTACTTGGCTCATTAGTCTGCCATTATAAGAGAAGTCCAGTTGAACTTAGTTTATTTACTGTTTATTAATAGGTTTTGTTTTAACAAAGGGACATATATTTGTCTGCATTTGAAAAAGTCTGGAAGGTGATGGGAATGAGTGAGTAAAAAAATCCGTCAGGGCCTTTAAGACTTAATTGAATCATCCACATAAAAAAACCAGATGACTGCAGTCATTCAGAATAAAAATCAAATCAAACCTGCAGACTTTCCATGGCAAGTGGATAGCTCTTAAAATGACTAACGAGATAAAGTAACAAACTAGTTAAAAGAACATTGACTGAACCATACTGTTTTTTAAAACTCTGATAATGAGAGAGAGCACAGAATAAACCAGAAAGATTTCCCAAGTATTCTGCTTGCACTGAAATAAACCAAAGCTGATTGCTTCCACTAAGGAGGCTTCAGCTCTTAGTGTGTTTCTTAAAGGGGTTGTGTCACCAGGATTTATTGTTAATGTGGACATAAGCTTGCTGAGACACTCAGATTTAAGTTAAGAGGCCTCAGTGCAGCTTTAAGGTGCCAATTTGGTATCATGCATAGCTTCAAGTAGACACTTAACTTCAAGCTGTGTTATTTCCGCTGCTGATACAAAGATATCACCTGTTTAGTTTGACTACATGGGTACCACAGCATGAACTGGAGCCTTTGAATGAGGGCCTCCTGCTCTACTTGACATATGTGGTATCTTCTGTCTGAAAAACCACATCAACACGTAGGCAATTGTTTCTTAAATCATTGCAGATGGATTCAAAGCACATGTTAGAGAGCCATGTCTGGACAGTCTGATTTGAAAATTGTGGCCTAAACAAGTTGTTAAAGGAGTAAGGCCAAGTCATCCACTTGCAATCTTTTGCTGTGACTGTCCATATTGGGACCAGAGGGAGGGCAAGTTCAGTGGGAGAAGAACAACCAAAGAGCTATCTGTAAACTGCAGCCAGACCCAGGAATGGAGGTTGGAGAAAGAAAAGGCTGTTTGTCACATGGTTAGAACTTCAAGCAGCCACAGCTTTGCAAATCTCCTGCTGCAGAGTCTTGGAAAATGGTTCTCCAAGACTGAAATGAACCCTTACACCAGCCACAGCTAAAAGAGAGAATTATAACCTTGGTGAGTGCTGAATTTCAAATCGATCATTTGTTGTTACCCAGATTTTCATATGGTGAGCTGAATATTGCAGATGGAAATGCTAGCTCCTACCTGATAACTCTTGTTATGCCTCTTTTGTTGTACAAGATATTGCTCTATAGATTATGCTGTGTAGTTGTACATCCTATTGAATTACTTCATCAAAGTGCTCTTAAAATGACCATGCAGCTAGGTCAGGATAAACTAAAAATAGCTTATAGAACAAGCTATTGGAAAATTAATTAGTTTTGGGTCTAACCCAGTACTTACAGCACTCCATGGAAAACCATCCCTGGTAAGCAGAAGGAATGGCAGACCAACCATTTGCTTGATTCTTTAACCCTGGCGAAAATACTACATAAATGCAGATCCAGGATAGCACCTCTAAATAAAGATCTAAGGATCAGAGACTGATCTGTCTCTAGCAAGTCCTTTCAGATATTTGTTCACTGCTCTTGCTTCTTGAGCAAACCCAAGTTATTTAAGTTATTTTACACTTGTGCTGTACATTGCCAGAGGCGAAACGTGAGTTAAGTTTGCTGCTGTGTCCTTAGAGTACTCTGTTGTGTCATGAAGGCATCTTTCTAGCTGAGGGCAAGTTAAGGACAACGTCAACATTTTCTGTGAACTTTCTTGCTTTTGCTGCTTTGGTTCATAACTTCAATATTAAACTGAAAAGGAGAGAGTAGTAAAATACATCTCCAAGTAATGCAAGGAAAACAGTGTGAATGACTTCCTGAGCTTTAATAAACTCTAAATCCTTTCATACTCTTACTGCAATATTCCACTTATATACTTGTGTTAAGTAACCCTGGGCCTCACAGCTGTGGAATACTTGCCTCCATTTTAAAGCACTTAGATGTCCGTTATGGCATTGAATTAAAGAACTGCGTTGTAATGCTTTAGTGAAACTCTACTAGGGAAGTACCACAGTAATTATGAACCACTGCTATAAAGTGGTGCTGCACTGATCTACATCCACCGTGGATCTGCTTTCACTAGTCCACTCTTCAGTTACACCAACACAAGTGAAAGGAGAACTAAGGTGTAAATATCAGCTGCTAATGATGGTTAACATGCACAAATGTTTGTAAACTTTTAAGGAAACAGTCTTCATAATAAGAAGAATACACAAAAATAAACAGTTGCATTCGCTGGGAACAAATATAAGCAGAAAATAGCTCAGTAGCTCACAGAAGATCACTGAATTACTCTAAAGTTGCTTAACATACTCCAATTTCTTTCTTACTCATTCCCATGCCTTAATCCAAGGACTCTCTTCTAAGCGGAAGAGAGCAACTTGAGTCAGGAATGAAACACATCACTTCTATTCTAGGAGGAAGCTCTGACCATCAAGCAACAATGTCCTGTGGGATGCAGCCTGCCTAGTGAAACAGTTATTCAGTCAATGAAAAAAATAATCACTAGGATAGAAAGAGAGATCGGTTTGCATCACCTGGTGGGTAGGATACTCACTTGAGATATGTGTTTCAGATCCTTGTTGCATCAAAGGCTTGGACCATCTCTTCATTCCGTAAACAAAAGAGATGTTTAGAAAGATTCCCTCTAAATAGCCCACAGCCCAGTGACTATATGCTGCTAAGTAATTCTGCAGCATAAAACAATAATTGTGGTTAAAGTAATGATATGATGGCAATTAAGACTTCTCCATGGAAGATGCATATATTTTTATGCATAAAACAATTCAGATTAGGTATCATTTAGTTTCTTATTCTTTCATCTGCATGAGTCTTTGTGCAAATGAGACTGTAGAGTGAGTTCCTAATAATCAAAATGTAATTATTCCCCTACTTCAGACGGTAAAACTGTAACTTTTTCTACAAAAATATAAAATATTAAGTAGCAACATCAATGAGGAGCAGCTATGTATCAACTGAGCTATAAGTGACCTACATCAGTAATTGATCTTACTTCTTGATTAGTGTAAGCTTTAAAGCTCATAAGCTGTAGTCTGCACTAAGACAGACATTTAATAAGAATGATAATTAGCTAGTAGCTTGCAGTTTTCTAGTACTAAATCCTAAGAACATCACAAATCTTTACTTCCCTGTATATTATATTAACCATAACTTTTGAGCTACTCAAAAATTACATGCCTTTATACATGAACCTTAGGCAAAATTCTCTCCTCATCAATATATATGATTAACAACAATTATGCTATCTAAGCAAAACTGATAATATGATACCTGAAATAAACCTTGTCTGAGGTTGACAACTTTCTTGAATCTATCAAGGACAGCCATAAAGCAATTGCATATGAAAGTATGCATGTAAATACAGACATATGAACAGCTGGCCTGAATCAGTCTTCCAAAATAGTCAGCAGCAGATTAGAGAAGGAGACTAAGATAATGGAGACCTCCTCATAATCTGGTGGCGGTTTTAGTCAGCATATTTGGACATTGTAGTTGTCAGTCTTGGGTATTCTGCTGGGCACTGGTTTTGAAACTGATCTTGGCTAGGTGGGAGTGAAAGGAATCTTTCTGTTTTGTAAACCATCCCTTCCAGGACAGATATACTCCCTGTGTTATTGCCATGTATTTCCTTTGCTCATGGCTAGAATCAGTCTGTCTGCAATAGAAAGAGTGAAGATGCAGTGGCTACAGATGAAGTGGGAGGAGAAATAAAACCCATGGCTCCAGGGCAGAATCCCCTGCACCATGTTATTCACTTGTCTTTGCACCCAGAGTATTGGCTGGGAGCCCAAGTAGAAGGAAGTTGCTTTATGAAACAGGATCAAGGAATGGGGGGAATAGATTTTTAAACTATTTAAATGGCTAATGGTGCAGACAGGCAATTAGTGGGACTTTCAAATTACATTTTCTAATTGCATAGCTAAATACTTGAATACACTTCATAAAGTTTAGTCTTTATTCCTTCCAAGATCAAAGTGAAGGGAAGAACAGGACAAATTACAAGCCAGCATGTAATCAGCATAATTTTGAGTGCCTTAATAAGATGTCCGTGTGAGAAGTGCAGGTTTTCCCATCTTCCCCAGAATTAGCAGTTCTGCCTAGCTTTGCAGTCCTGAACTGAAGGTTCATCTGGACTGGTGCTCACCTACAACCCATCCCTGCTTCCAAGCAGCATGGACAGACAGGCAGGTACACAGTTGGTAACCCCACCAGCTGTTCTGGACTAAGCCAGTCCTACCTCTAAATCAGATTCTTAACTCCACCTCTGGAAGGGAATTGGAGCCACAAAGCAAGGCTATGGGTAGTGAGCTGAGGGAGGCTTATTTGTCATGATTTCTTCCCATTTTTCACAGATTCAGTCACTATTTCGGGTTGGGCACAGTGACAATGCAAAGGCTGCCTCCAAACCCGGAGGTAAGAGTGGGACCTTCAGGGCAAGCCAAGATGGGGAGGTAACACCAAGATCTACAACACAGTCGAAAACCAAAGCCTTTCTGTGGTTCAGAACAGTTTTTTTTTCTGGCTAGTTTAAATACCTGTGCCAGCCACTGGATGTTACATGATGTGTATAACCCATCAGAGACAATTATTTTGCCGATTTGTTTTTGTGACAGTTACACACCAGCACTTATAGAGAGCAACAGAACAAAAAAACAACTTACAGCATAGCCTGAAGTGAAGTGACAAGAGAAATTAATCTCTGGGGTAAATAATAAGGAAATACACTTGAGAACAGGAGCATCGGGGGGTTCAGAAAGTCACTGCTGAGTGTGGAAGGGCAGGGTATGAAGGCAGATGACAAACTAATACACTTCCCTTGGAGGCGATTGCAGTCTTTGAAAAAAAACACAGCCCAATGCCCAAGAACCTGCTACATGGCTTTGGCTATGAGCTTTGCACCAACTTTCTCTGACCTCCACATTCATCCTTAGCACTGCTATTGCACTGTAGCTGGACCCCTTTCCCCAAGAGCAAATTGCTCCCCACCTTGTAACTCTTCAAATCAACATCATCAGTCTGTGCTTTCCTAAGCCTGGCAGTTGCATTCTTGGTATTTTCTGAAATGGTGTGCCTCCACCCCAGCTCCGCATGCTTGGAGGTCTTCTGCTGCTCCAGCTGAAATGTGCAAAACCCTCTGGGTGTTATCATTACTGCAGGTAGGGTTTGGGAGCAGAAAGCGTGCTCCTCTGCTCCCTTGCTTCAGCCTCATTTGAAAGCACAAACACCCTTCTCTGTCCCTCTCAATGCATACAAATAGGAAAAAAACCAGAGGTGGGAGAATGCTTTAAATAGATCGGAGATGTCCGTCTGACAGCTCTTGTGCTTTGAGGAGAGGATGCGTTCGGAGTATGTGATAGACCTATTACCTCCCTTTGAACAAATCTTGGACTTTTTCTGACTTTAGTCCTAAACGTGCTTGTCTCCCCCAAATTTCAAACAAGACTTACAGATGCTTAACTCATGGCCAGCCTCAGTCTTGTCGATGTGGCATGGAAACCACTGAAATGCTTTTGGAAACACCAAAGCTGAGTAATATTACCTAAGTAGTTTTCCCTTCAGAAATTATGACTGAAAAGGTGATATGTTTGTGAGCATTCACGGGACAACTTTTCCTTTGCTTTTCCAAGGCAATAGCTGACTCTTCAGGTGCCCCTGATAAACCAGCCATAGCAGCACAAATCAAAACATCAGGTGGGTTATGATGATGCCAGCTGCCAGTTAACTTTTTTTTCTGCTTCAGCCACAGACCATTAAAAAACTAACTCTCCTGCAACACTGCATTACTCACTGCCATTATCTATTTGAGTCCACTTGTAAAGTTACATTTTTTTCCAGAAGAGTTAAAGAGAATTAGTTTAAATCCCTGTGATTTCAAAGAACAATGGGCAATCAGCTGACTGGCAAGCAAATAATGTCACCATTAGCTTTGGAAACCAAACACACTTTCAAAATAACCAGAGAACAAGAGGATAAAAAAGGCAATGCCTTTTGTGACTGAAGCCTACAACAGAGGCAGGCTTTAAAAAGCTCACCCGTCACTCTGGGTGAGCCCCCAGCACACAATATTTGTCCCTTGAATCACTGTATTGGGGGAGCTAATGTAACAGGAGCCATTGAGGAGGACACCCTTTGCTGGGGAGGACAGTGAACAATGGGCTGATAATTTTGGGGCTCAATCACAGTTAAGGACTTTGCCAGCGGAGTCAGACAACCGACACCCACGTCAAGCTATGCATGTGGCCGTGGCAGGCTGAAGAGGTGAACAGCTTGTCAATCTCACAGATGTGCCAGGGCTTTCAGGGGTGTCTCATGCAGCTTGGCAGAAATCTTCACTTGCAGCAGTGACCGCTATGTCAAGAGCAAGTTCAGGGAAAGGAAAAACGCCTCTTCTACGGAGTTTAATAATGGTCAGTACATTTCAGCTTGAATTTTTAAGTTGATATATTTTCTGGCAGCTAAGGCTTCAGCTTAGAGTAGTTTGCAAATAATATCTACTGCCTGCTATTTCCCTAAGGAACGCTGCTTGGTCAGTGTATCCCACAGATACGCACATCTCCTGCTGGTATTATTGTGATTTACGAGATGTAAATCTCTTCAGGCTGAGCTAGATGCTGTACAGACTCACAGGAACAACCCAGGTGGGCTCAGTCTTGCTGTGGGTGTTCAATCCTATAGTTGGAATCATGGAAGAATACAAAAGCATCATTTGCCCTTAGTATTATGTTCTAGATTTAGTACAGATAAATAACACAGTCTCCTCTAACTATATAGGGGAAGCAATGCGTACACGAGGATCAGTTTAGTTAAATAAACAAATTCTCAGATTTTTCCTATATAGGAAGGAAGCAGTCACATTTTTTCACCTGTGTGAACTTGTTCAAAAGATTGATTTATTATTCCCTCAGCAATGTAGAGAGGCCCAGGCCTGGAGAAATCAGGAGCTTTAAGCTTCCCTGAGCACTGAATTCCTTCTGCAAATGCTATTTCCCTCCTTCCCTGCTAAGAGAAATTCTTTTCCCTTTCAGAGAGATGTAAGATTTCACCCATAGAAGTCCAAATGCACAGCATAAAAGCAGCTGAAATTGCCATATGCCAAGGTTGAGAAGGGCACATATACAGGATGCAAACCTCAGAAAAATACCAAGAAGGTTTATTACTGATTTTCAGAAGATAGTAGTAAAGGGAAGGGTTTTAATTTTACTTCGTGGACAACTTTTTTTTTTTTTTTTTTTTTTTGTGAAACACATCAAAATTTCTCATTCCTTTCAGGCTCCAGCAAGATATCAAGGACTACATGCTTGATCTTCACAGAGCCCCTCACAGAGCAGTTTCCATATATGCCTAAAATAAGTTGCAATGACTTTTAATACGGATACGAACTATATTGTAATTGAGCTTCAGAGCTAACATGCACAGCAGGCATAGCTTCATCTCCCATTGCTAGAGGTTTGTGGATTCAGACAATCTACTGTCAAACACCATTGGATCAGAATGGAGTCCAGCCATATTTTGCAAGTTATTTTCCCAAACCATTCAGCCCAAAGCTTATGCTGGAACACAGCTACGCTGCAGACATCCAAAATAAAACAACTCAAAGACCTGCAAATTGCTTTGTGCCATTATAGATGTGGCACCATGGTGCTCTGGTGTGTGACTTCAGGAATCCTCTCACAAACGAGTAGCTGACAGCATCTCTGGCTTTCCACTAAGCAAGAATTTGTTGCCAGTGCCTTTTTCAAGAGGAAAAGAAATGTATTATTAATGATACGGCATGGCAAGCACCGTGCCAGCGGTGCAGGCCAAGCGCCAAAGCCGCGCTGCTGGATGCTTCTGCTTCCAAAGCCCGGAGCTGAGCTCCCCAGGCAGGGGGGCTGGCAGAGTGCAGAGCTGCGGCTGAAGGGGTGCGGTGAGATGTTCCAGCACCATCTAGTGGAAAGAAATACCTGTGTAAGTCAGACAGGCCCGCGGGTTGTTAGGCGCTAAGGAAAAGCCGAACAAACCCGGCCACAGGCGTGATTTAACCCTGGGAGTAAACGTTCTCTTTGGGAGGGAGTCAGGGCGCAAACAGTACTACGAAAAGAAGTTGGGACAAGAAATAAAGGGGAAAGGTGACTGCCTACTGCGCTTTAAACGCGGTGCACGTATATATTACTCTCCATTGCTCCTGCCATATTCATCCTTGAGCTTCTCAGGAGCTTTCAACATCTGTTTATGGTCTCTTTCTTCAGAGGCCATGTGCCGGCTGGCACAAGCTGACCATGTAGGCAGGACCAAGGGGCTTTAAGTAAAAGCTTCTGATTATTTTGCGCCAGGCTACCTTATGAGAAGTGGGTGGTAAAGCACCCTTTTCATATGCAGAGTCTATTTCTGCACCCCTGGTTCTCCTGACACGTGCCGGGTCTAACAACACGAGAGTCCTGTTGGCTCTTTGAATGTCTCCCTTTACGTCCTGGATTCTGCCAGAAAGGACATCAATGGAGCAGTCCTCCTTTGCTGAGGCTTTGATACGAAGGTCTGTAAGTGAGGGCTGGGTTTTGAAGCAGGCAGTCATGATGGCAGTGAGCATCTTGCTTGGCTTGCACAGCAGAGAAGTCTTGGATGGAGATCTCTGAGGCTGCTACCAGATGGTATTATGAGCACCCCTCTATGCTGTACTGGGGGGATGTGAAGAGCCAACCCAGCACAATCACAGCCAATATTCCCATCCCTGTTTATTCATCCGTTGCCACCTTTACTTGCTGCTGTGCTGTTTATCTTGCTGGACTCGGACACTCAACTAAGAGGCTCAACTACTTGTCATACTTCAGAAAGCCTTCTATTGAAAAATCCAACCAAACAAGGATTTTTCCCCACAAATTTTCCTCATTGGTTCCTTTGGACAGAGGACACCTCTGTACCAGGCTATAAACCAATGATTAATACAAAATTAATCTGTAGGATATTATATTTGAGTTTTGTAAAAGTACTACACATCCTGAACTCCTGAAGTCAGGGCAGTTGTCTTCAGCATTGGGTCACAAAACTAGAGTCTTTTAACACACCTCTCTTGCTCTGCCTACAGTTTTTTTTTTTTTTCTGGAGGACAAGTCAGCAAGGGAAGCCTTACCACGAACATGGAGAGCAGTAGCTCAGTTTACTCTAGTAGTTAAACCTTTTTAGTGCTATTGCCAGAGGTTCGGGATTTTTTAAAGGTAGTGATCCCTGAAGAGTTACGGAGGGCAAAGAGTCATGCGCTGCAAGTGCCACAGCTAAGGTGAGTTTTTGAAATAAAGACATCTTCTTCTGGGGACTATACTGATGTCAAGCTGATTTTTTTCCAATTTTGACCTTGGAGCAACAAAAGAAAAGTAAACTCTCTCTGCTTTTCTATATTCTACTTGGTCAAAAGGGAGAAATGCATGTGCTAGACTCACACAGATCCAGTCTACCTTGACGTTTGAAGGTTAGGAGCCAAAAACAGAACAGTGACTTCTAACAGGGGCATGGCCCAGCCTGTACCTTGCACTTGTATGAGGAGAAGAACCACTAAGTTTGGGCTGGTCCAGAGTTTCTGCATGGCTTCCAGATTCCATTAATAGATGAAATGTGTGTGTAAATCTTCCTTATGCCTCCGAAAAACCTTGGCACAGAGCTTTAGGAAAAAAGCAGATAAAAACTTAATACCTTAGGTTATTAAAATCTCAGCACCTCTTTTACTGCAGTGGCTTTTTGCAATATCTGCTAATCCTTTTCATCCATAAAACTCCATATCCTATCTCCTGATATGCTATTGCTAATCTTTAAGTTTTTGCATGTTCTTCAGTAGGTGGACATTAACACATGCACCGTCAGAGCATTATGCTTAAAGTATGCTGGACATGTTGGCTTCAGCAGCAAAGTCAGGGTAGGGTGCATTCTCCTCCACCCATGCCTACCCCACCAGCACTCTCAGTATCATGGGGAGTAAGAAGATGCAACAGGTTGTGTAGGGAAGGAGAATTTTTAGCAGGGCTTTTCTGCCAAAGCCAAGGTAGCAGAAACCAGCACTTCTTAGAAACCAGCTCATTCTGCATATTGTGAGATGTTCTTTGCATATTGAAACTGATCGTTTGTCTCTTACTTTGTAAGAATGAAAGAGAGAACTATAAAGGCTGGTGTAACAAAGACACAGGTGGCATTTACAACACTTACAAGTTCAGCATTGTCGGCTTGTGGTTTTTTCATGTCTCTACCAGCAAAAATAAAGAGAAACTTGCAATTATTTTCTCGGAAAAAAAACCTTATTATTTCCTCTCCAAGATTTTTTTTTTTTTTAAGAGTTCAAATTAAACTGTATTTGCCTATGGAAATATTTTCTCTATAAGCTTTGTGGTTGGCCACATATGAAACAGAAGTTTGTTCCAAGTAATGTACACGACCCTGTAGAAACAGAACACTGTCCTGCTAAGTGTCATAGAGAACCTCTCTGTGATGCATTTTCCTGTACTTTCATTTTACAATAAAAGTAAAATCTTGGAACAGGAAAAATGCAGTGGCTGGTAATAGTCTAAACTCAAAGAAATGGTTCTAGAGATGAGACTTTCTGAAAATGGAACACATCAAAACACAATTTACACATTTAAAACAGCAATTGACTGTAAAGAGTACAGAATATGGAATACAAATATAGAATTTGGGTGGGATAAGAAGTAGAAACCACAAAAAACCTTAATACACCACTGCACTGTACAATACACACCAATGGCTGCATGCAAACAGATAGAGGCTGTGGCATGGCCAGATCTGTGTAGGATACAGCAGAAGTTAACTGTGAAGTTTAGATGTGACCATATCTTTAAATCAACTGTATCTTTCATCTTGTCTGCCTGGGCCCATTCTGTCTACTGCTGAAATAAGAAGCACAGTAGATGCTGGTACAGTCAGGACCGTGGCCTTCAGTGTTTAGGCACTGCTTTTTTTCTGCTTCAAACATAGCTGCAGCCTCCACTAACTTTGTTTCACTTCATCAGTAGTTCAGAAGCTTGCATCCTCCAATCAGCTCAGTAATAGGAGAACTTGTCCTGCCTTTCATGCCACAGGCATATTATTGGAACTGTGACAGAAGGACTTCAAAATGCTTGTCCAGCACTTTCATTTGTTGTGCTGTAATGTGGCTGCTGTAGTCACTGAATATGTAGATTTAGAAGTAAGTTTTTAAAAGCAGCACTCGGGAGGTATGCCTGTTAATCCCATTATCTGATAAATGGATTTGTGAACACACCTCCCACCATCCTGCATTAATAACCTACCCCTCAATGTCACTAGGAAATGTAATTCAAATGTTCGAGAGGAGTTGATAGACCATATGTTCAAAACCATGGAATTAAACAAAACAAGTTTATGAAAAGTTGCAGCATTGCCAAGATCTTATCGCTCCCCTGCTCTCTCCTGCCAGCTCTCCCATTCTTGAAAGTCACAAATTAGACTTGCTACTGACTTTCTGCACATGCCACACTCTAGTAGTCTTCCTCAAAGTGCGCTGGAAGCCAAGGCCTCCAACATGAGACCAAACCACTCCTGGAACTTAGGAGACATAGATTCTCCTCCAAAGCCAGATGCTGGCTCTTGCTCCCAAGAAAGCCTTTACTATTATCACTACAAATTCTGTAACATGAAGGGTTCTGTTTTGCATGTTTACCCCTACATTCCTGCATGTAACCAGTATTTTTCTGCCATGTCATAGTGAAAGGATGGCAGTGAAAAACTGTTGGGGCTCAGACAGTTGAAGCAGTTGATACTGAAATCCAGTATTTTGCATACAGGCCATCAATCCAAACTCAGTATAGGCTGCCAGAAACACAGACCATTGGTTTATATTTACCTGTACTGAATGGAGCTGGAGAGTAGACTTACATTCTCTTTATCAAGCATCTCTTCCCTGGAAGTATATTTTATCAGTGCCCTTTGAATATTTATTATCAGTGACAGAGATTGCCTCCTCAAAAATCTATGAATCTATACATTACAGTGTGGACTTTAGTGGTTAATGGGAGATTTAAATGTTACCAAGGGTCAAGTGCTTTTGGCATGCATGACTGAAGGGGTTGGAAAGGAGTGTGTAAAAATAAGAATAAATTATACCTCAAAGAAACAAAACCAAGAAAGACATCTAAGTAGTACAGATCACCCAACAGTTCAAGCCAAGTACAGGCTTTTAAAGAAAGATAACTTCACTGACATAACAAATGCCAAACAAACACAACAGTTCCTACAAATAGTGGATGCAAATATGAAATTGTATGGGATCCATTGTGTGTGTGGGGGAGGTGAGTGGTGAGAAATCAGAGAAAGATATTTCTTGTCATAACCTGAAAAGTCAATGCAAGATTTTGAAATCCAAGTTTTTTTTTATCTGAGGAAGCATAACTCAGTCAGGTTTACCTTGTTAGCGTTTCATTTACAGTTCCTTGGGTCGTTCACATCGGTCTTCTGATCCCAGAATTTTAAATTTGGAAATTGTATGTCAAGGATTTGCAGCAGTAAACCTTTGGAGGTTCTAAGTGCCCTCAGTAGGCAAGGTAACTTATGAAGAATCAGGTTTGTAACAATTCCCCCCCAGTATTCAGATGTGTAAACTAAAGTACTCTACATCATCAACTCAAGGAGTTGTCAATGATAAAGTTGCTGGAAATAGGCTGGAGTACAAAGTGGCTGTGTGCCACCTCACCACATAGACAGTTGTGCTGTACAGGAGAAGCTTGAGAAGCAATCCATTCCCAAAACATGGCTTCAGGTAAGCAGAGGTCACATGCCAGAGACAGCCCATTGATTTCCAGGGGCTCATCGCTGACATTACTGCCCTGTATCCTATCCTGCTATTCTAGCACAGTCTGCTGATGAGGTCGAGAAGGGAGAAAGAAACCTTATGTTCCAGTGTTCTAGGTGCCCAAGATGCAGCCATTTCAGTAAGTAGGAGAGGGAAGGTAAAAAAAAAAAAAAAAAACCAAGTCACACACTCAGCACTTGAGCTGAAGAGGCCTATAGTGTGTCCTTGCAGTGACAGGGTAATTCACACCCAGTGGAAGGAGGAGACAATTCCTTCCCTTCCACCCGTCACCTTCTTGGGTGACATCTCTTGCTCTCTACAGATAAATACTTGGGTCTTGAGGTCTTTCATTTTCAAGGGCTAGAGGCACCCAGTAACACAGCACATTGGATTTTGTAACCCACTTGATCAGGGAAAAAAAAGATCCGTTTCAAGTCACAGCAGTCCCTACCCTAAGAGCTTAGCATTAAAGAGACACTTGCTTTCCAAATCAAGCAGAAGAACCAGCTCAGCTAGGGGTTCAAGTCCAGACTTGCCACCAACAAAGGAGTCCAGCTTTTTGCTCAGCAGGCTGTTGTGAATGAAGGAAAGGTTGGTCTTTGGGTTACCAAGTGGGAGCTGGGAGAGCTAGCATCTGTCCCCGGCTTTAACAGAGACTGCGCTTTAAGATTCATGTCAACACTGCTGAAAAACAGGATTTATGCTGACAACTGTACACTGATAGGTAAATGGGTCAGGTAGTTTCCTTTCATACTCCCCAAGCCGCTGCGATTTGAAGTCCCCGGGAGCCGAAGCACAAGGCGTAGTGCACTACACACCGCCGTCCGCTAAAGGGAGCTCCAGGCTCAGAGCTCAGCACCGGCTCCCGTTTAAGCAGTGCCACCAAACCCGTTTCCTTCCCTCTTGCAGTAACTAGATACAGAGAATTAATGGTGCATTTACAGGGACATTTGGGAAATGTAAAATCTGGTCCTCAGCTTTGGGTTTGCAATACGGCAGCTACAAACTCTTTGGAGAACTTAGCTCACCTTGAAGAAGCCTGAGGCTTACACAGAGTTTCACTAGGCATTTCCTGGGAATGTCTTCAAGATATGTTTTATTTTGAAGCCAAACAGTCATAGGATGTTACAAAATACTCAAATGCTTAAGCTTGTCAATACAGAGTCAATAAACCCCCAGTCCCATTAATCTCTTTTTGAAGGCTAAAATGATAATAATTAAAAAAGCTGTGCAACACACAGCACAATGTTTATAACAGAAAGATGCGAGTCTGAAATAAAGCACATCTTTACTGATTTAATGTGAACAGCTTTGAAGGGGGAGTGTACAACTTTGGAATATTTTAGAGTTACAAAGCCAGTTTCCACTGAGTTGCACATTAAATGTTCACACTAAGGCACAAGGCACCATTGGTACAAGAGGTAAGCAGAACGGTTCAAACAGCAACAACCACAGCACTCCTGTGACCAGGAAAACACCACCAGAGGATGACTTGACTGGTTTCCAATAGCAGTGATTTAAAACCCTAGCAGCTAAACTGCCCTGGGAGCAGCATCTGCTGTGTATGGCAAGCACAGCCTCATAATTTAACTGTCCCTGAGGTAAAAAAAATCAAAACGTCTAACAGCCAGGAAGGACCTGCATAGGTGGAGTGGTGGTTGGGAAGGACTGCTCCCAGTGCTGGGAATAAGGCACGAAAAGATTTCTTATTTTACTTAAGTGTTTCTATAGGGTGATGAAGCTATAAAAGGAGCTACTTTCCTGGCATAAGCAGTAGTATTCTTCCTGATTTTGCTGGCCCTCTTGAGGGAGTTCTGATTAGCCAGTTTTGTTCAGTCACTGCTGGGACCAACTATTGATAAATAGTGAAACTCCCAGTTTTCTACATTCTGTTTCTAAAAAAAATAATCCTTGGGCTTCTTTGAGGGTCTGGTTAGAAACAGGTGACCTTGAGGTACTTTTTGCATATTTTTTACCTTAAAGAAACTCAAGAATTGGTGGTATTCATGTTGTCATTACCCATTCAATGCAAAGCAGTACATACTGTGCAGAAAGCAATAGACACAAGCAGGCAGTCTCAGCAACAGCTAAGAAATTTCTAAGAGGAAGGAAATTCCTACCACCAGCCTGTCATGCCAAGCCCCTGTCTGTATAGATGCAAAGCTGTGAGTATGCCACACAATTCAAGATTCACTTGTTTGTAATTACTATGGACATCAGGAGCTTTGTTTTTCTTAAGAATTTACTCCTCACCTCAGGAGCCATGCTGCAGTGGAGATAAGGGACAGTTTCTGGCCCAGTTCTGAAAAAATCCTAGTGGCCTGCAGGTTTCTTAGCCACCTGTTACCAAGAATAAAATTGTCGAGTCAAATGCTAATAAGAACTCCCCAAATCACACCCTACACAAGGTTATCTGCTGCTAACCCTGGATGACTGCTCTCCACGGGGCACAGGTAGATGCAGCATCAGGAGGGAGGTGGGAAGAGAAAAAACTCCCTTAGTTCACACTAGTGCAGCAGAGCTCATTATGTGCCCTGCTGTCTATTGCTGCGAGAGGTTAGAAATGTTTCTTTATTTCCCCTGCCCTAATGCACTTGCTGCCTTCCCCATTCTGTTTATTTTGTGCCACCAAAGCGGTGACAATCAGCTGTGTGAAGCATTATTCCCCAGCCTCCTCTCTGAGGTGAGCACGGTTCTGAAAACAGGAGCAACTTCCAAAAAAAAGAAAAATTACTGCCACATCAATTTCTATTCAAATCGCTTGGCGGATTTCTCTAGCTCCTTTGCTGGAGACCAAGGTTCACTTCCAGCTCCCCAGCCTTCAATACCTCAGGACAGTGAGTGCTGGCACAAAATGAAACCTGGTGACCTTCCTTTGAGAATATTAAGTCTTACTGGAGTTTCAGTGAGGTTAATCGATTCCACTCAGTCCTCTGTTGTGAAATCCTCAGACAGGAAAGAATGAGAGAAAAAGCCAAGGGAGATTTTCATGCAAGCCTTACAGCTTGAAGATTGCTTCACTTTTTAGAGGTATTTGTCTCAGTCTCATCCTCCTTGGAAAATTATGCTTCTAGGTACTCATAGTAGTCCCTAATTAAAACACCCTGAATACTGAGTTGCACCTTCAATTTGCTAGAAGTGTGCAGTTTGTGCCACATTTGAAACACTGCACAGCAAGGTACAGTGCAACACTGTGTCAGCCATCAGAACTGCTTGAGATGCTCTCTTATCTAGTTTCCCAAACTAGGTGAAGAGATGTACCTTGTGTAGTGTGGCACCCAAAAACTGGCCAAGAAGCCAGCTGAAGTGTCTGTAGTCACATAGAGATTGATGTGATGCCATCCAGGCAAACACAAGCCTAATCAACTTGCCAAGCCCTCTTTCCTCCTTAACACAGTTGCCACCACAATTTATATTAAAAGGGTGGTCACAAATGCAATATTGCTACTGGAAGATCCAAATTCCTCATCATTTTGCAGCAGCTGGAGCTCACTGACACCTCTGCATTTCTCTATTCTTGATGGAAGTCATAGACTGACCTCTAGGCTTTCCTAATTCTCTCTCACCTGCTCCACACCTGGGGCTGTGGTAGACTTTTGTCTAATGTTAGCACTTCACTTGCTGCAAAAACAAACACCACATCAGCTGAAATACCTAAGAAAGCAAAGAATTAACATCTCCTTAACTCCTCACAGGGTAAACTGGTCTCCAAAAGGCTGTCCTGTCAAAGACATTGATCTTATACCAAAGTTTGGCCACACCTTGTATTATGTACAATGTTTGGCACAGGAACATTTGAGTTGT
Organism: Psilopogon haemacephalus; assembly: GCA_013396835.1. Taxonomy (NCBI): domain Eukaryota; kingdom Metazoa; phylum Chordata; class Aves; order Piciformes; family Megalaimidae; genus Psilopogon; species Psilopogon haemacephalus. The sequence continues at coordinate 215,423 of VWZI01009962.1, forward strand.
GTGTAATCTATTGGACTGAAAAAAAGTTGACTAGCCTGCTCAGGGCCAGTAAGGGCCAGTAGCACTCTCAGGGCCCCCGCATGTACAGAGCTGCAGAACATGCGACATCACTAAGCACAGCAGACCTGACCAAAAGGATTTTTCTGCTGCCAGAATATCCCCATCCCAATGTCTGTGTCTTGCCTTCTGTGATCAATGCTGTCTTCAATTTGATCAGCATCTCTCTGTCCTACAGGTCCCCTGCCAAATCAGCTGGTAGCATCAGCAGGAGATTCCACGTGGGATAACTGGGCACATGCTGCTGGCACAGGTTAGCTTTGTGCAGCACTCAAATCCCTCAATAGCTTTATCCCTGATAAAAATAGTTCAGTTTGCACATCCAGAAATCAAAACATGTGTAGGAATATATTAAAACAAAAAAGTAATTTCTAAGATGCAGAATGATCCTTCATTATTTGCCACTTTTCACAAGGCTGAACTAAGATGCTACTTCACCTCATCACTGGCAGCTCTCTGAAATGCTATGCCAATGTCACATGAGCAGCTGAAATTTGGAATCCGGAATCTTGGACATTTTAAATGGAACCTTTCTGTTCATTCAACTTACAAATCTTCATTTTTCTTCCAGGTTACAGACACTGATCAAGAGTGCTTTTTAATATTTTAATTCATCTGTCCAACAATCATCTAATTAATTAATCATTGATAATTAACATGACCTCATTTTGACTGGTACCTGATCTCAGAAAGGTTCAGAAGAAACTTGACACATGTTGTTTCATGTTCCAGCATATGCCACTACAGGTATGTTATCATGTTGTGCCACATCTGCTTTGCAGAGAACAAAATGAACTGAGGAGCAAATTAAAGGGTAAACCAGCTGCATGCGCATCGGATCTGACCAGTTCAAGTATCTGGCAAGCTGAACTTCCAGCATGATTTTGAGCATGTCTATACAGGGATATCTGATAACATATTATTTGTCCAATCTATACTTAGATGCTAGAAGAATCCTTTTAAGGAAAATCTGACTAAAATCTCAGCTTAACCAACAAGAGGGAAAAGTATTCCTCATATTTTACCTGCACAAGCACTGAAAGCCCATAGACACTGAGCCTGAGACATGTGGACAGTAAGGGAAAAGGAATTAATTTGCCATCCCACACCTCCTGTGGTTTTCTTCAGCTGCTCCCTGTCTTACATGAGAACTGGAAACTCACTCATACCTCCCTTGCTGCCCTTTCTGCTCACCATAGATTCACAGATTGCCTCGTGTTGGAAGGGACCCTTGAAAATCATCTGTCCAATCCCCCTGCAGTCATCATGGACATCTCCAACTAGATTAGGCTTCCCAGGGTCACATCAAGTATGATCCCTAATGTCCCTGGGGCCTCAATCATATCCTTCAGCAATCTTTTTCAGTATTTTACCACTCTCACTGTAAAGAACTTAAAATATTTTAAGTACTTATCACAGCTTCAGCTGATTAACACTGCAAGCAGCTAGAGTATCAGGGTCTCAACATTTTATTGTGTGCAAACCTCACTGTTTACAGGCTGTGCCCTTGATTTGGCTGGTGCACATGTCCTCTTAGAGGCAGAGCGAGGAAGGGAATAATCCAAAGTGTTTGGAATACCCAGTTCCATCCCTGCAAACTCCTAAGTGTGTCTCTGTGAGCAGCATTGTTTCACTCAGTAGGAGCAGTAGTCTGAATAACAACCTGTGTTAGTATACATTTGTGAGATCACATGGGCTAAAAAAGGACAGGAAAGAGATTAAAAAAAAAAAAACCAACAAAGAAAGAACTGCGAGGACTTCTCTGGAGTGTCTCTCCTTTTTCCTTTATACACCTACACAGAGGAGTTAAAAATGGACTAAATAGCAGATATTCATGCAATCTCTGTCTGTGATCCCCATAGGTCACCTGAGAACTCCTTCTGCTGTGGACATTTGGGACAGGCAGATTGAAGAAAAAAGTTTCAGGCTCTTAGGTGCCTCAGATGAAGTGTCACTGTGAGAAGATTAATTCTACAGCTACACCAAATATTGCTGTCTGGGGAAAGATGCTCCCACCTCTTCCAGACAGCAAAAATCATGTTCCTCAAAGGTGCACATCTCCCACTTGCTTTTAAAAAAGTATTTCCTTCTCAGGAAAACACTTTAAAAGCAATACACAGTCCCAACTTCACTCTTTAAAGTGAGTGATAGAATTTACTTATTGCTTCACAGATATTTTGTCAATCTGAGGAGGAAAGGTATCAGCTACATAGTTGAAGTCCCACCCTGCTCACAGTGGCACAATAGAGGAACATTTCCATTGGAGTAAGTTGAGTGGTGGAAGCAGAAATAAACATTTATTTTTATGCTGAGGCTAAGCAGGAGCTTTTTAAAAAACCATGAAACCCTTGTGAATGAAGAGGCTTGGAGCTGCTATGCAACTGTAATAAGTTGTAGATCTCCTCCCATGGGGTATTTGCTTTCAGTATATAATTAATAACAAGAAAACTGTATCCTGACTTTGGGGTCTGCATGAGCATTCTGGAACAAAAAGGGCCATAAATTAGCATCAATTATGTATTAAAGTTCCAATTAACCTGGCTGACACTGATACACTTTAACAAGGTGCACTTAGATAAAAGAAGCAACTCTCTAATTACTTGGAACGGGACCTCCTGACCCATTCTGCTCTTTTATCCCAATGCCAACCTAATGAGGAAGGAAGTGAGAGGTAGGAAATCGTGCATAAGGCGAGGCTGTAGCATCACAAACATTTCCCAAGGGGCATTCTTTACCTTCTTAAAACTGCCAATGATTAATATTTTATTGCTTTCAGTGCCTTTTAAATGTTTTCAGAAGTGTTTTTGAGGCTGAAATTGATAATACTAATTTCAATGTGGAAACCTGCCATCTAATGTCACCTGTTTCTGTTCTCTAACATACTTCATGCACAGCATTTGTGATGATAGCAGCCAGGGTTGCTATACACAGCTTTAAAGGATGGTACCTCTTGAAAGTGAGGTACCTTAGTCCAGGCAAAACAAAGAAAACCATAATTAATTAAACTTTTTAGTGAGAAAGAATTAGTTTAAACATATTTTTCAGCACTGAAATTGTGCAAAGAGCAGAGGCAGAAGGTAGACCTGCATAAAACCTGTAGTGCCAGTAGCAAGAGCAACAAAATGAGGAATGTAGAACCCAATCAAGCAGGCATATACAGAGCATCTAATAAGACACATAATTGTCGTTCCTTGTTATGTTGGTTGAAATCAGATAAACCCTGGACACCCAGGGGTCCTGTCCCTTGAAAAAAACATGTAACTGCCGAGAGTGTACAGACAGGCAGTCTGGTCTCGTTCAGTACTGTTCAGCACTCAAGCCTTCTGCTCTAGTCTGACTGATCAGACTTTTGAACATATGCAATTATATACTTCTGGTGTTTGGGTTTTTTTTGCTTGTTTACCATTGAATAACAGTTCTCCAGAATAAGGCAATTCCTGTAATAACAAATGTAGAACTGACTTGCCCCTGCAGAACAATCTTTTCTCAGCACCAGTCTTTTCTTTGTGTCATGTTATCAGCACTGTAAATAGTTTTAAATTAATGATGAAGCTCTTCACTTCTTTATAGTTTCATAGTGTCCTACAGCTGGAGTTCTGCTTTCAGAACTGATCTCCCACTGCCCAACTTATGTCCTCTGGGAGAAGAGGGGTTGGTGGAATCCATCAAAGGCACCTCTTAATTGTAGCCAGAGTCTTCAAAACTCAGAGGGAAGCAAACTCAGTGCAGGGACTTTGGCTGGATGATTCCTGCAGCGAGTGCTTTCCCAGGTCCTCGTAGTCAAAGGTTATCTTTCACATAATATCAAAGTTTAAACATAAACACATCCAATCATGCTCTTCCTTAGATGGAATTTCACTGCAGAGGGAGGGAGATTTTCCCTGATGTTGTAAGAGAAGCTGAATGTCTCCTGGGCCCCAAAATGTGACTCCTTTCCCAACCTAGGGCTGTAATGTGCTCCATTAGCAAAAGCACCCAGCAAACAACTGCCCAAATTACAGCCTCTCCAACAAAATTTTCAGTGTTTCTTTGCTTTAATTGGGAATTTTGTCTTTATCATCTTCCCCATAACTTTGAGCTACTCTGCCAAAGCCAGCCAAGAAAGAAGACAGAAATGTAAAAGAAACACTCATGTCGCTTTAGTCACTAAAAGGGTCAGAGTAAGGTCACCCACAAGATTTGAACAGTCCATCGATGTCCTGAGCTAACACTGCCACATGTATTATCCTCCTCCCCTGCATACCCTACATTTTCTGGAGGAATATGTCTGGATCATTCAAATGGCTTGTGAAGATTGAAAGTGAACTTATACAATCAATTTTGGCCTTTTGTGACATCCCCAGTTACTTCAGTAAGCCCTTGTGGAAAAAGACACATCCATAGTTCATACATGATGCATACCCCTTGATCCACCTCCATTTAAACTGAGGTCTAGTTTAAACATCAGCGGGAATTGAATCAGACCGACAGACTATTATATATACACCATAGGGGACTTGCTCATAAGTCTCTTGTGGCAAACATGCTACTTATACACTATCCCATTCAGATAAGTGACCTACTTATTGGTTGCACGTTGTAAGCTATTTTGACAAGAGCTATGTGATCCTTGCTGTTCTGCTTTGAGTAAACTTTAGCCTTTAGGTATAAGAGGAAGAAAATTTGACATCCATGTAATAGAGGACAGGCGTATATGTTCTGAGTGGGATTTTCAAAACCATTCACCCTGGCCTGAAATCAAACATTGCTAGGACAACAGTGAGCTCTTTAAAAAAAAAAAAAAATTAAAAAAAATTAATCTGCCCAAGGTATACTAATGCATAAAGTACTCTGTTGTGAAGCACTTGCGGGATTTGTAAAGCAACACAGCTACCAGAAAGAGAGAAACAAAGCTAAGAGCACACATCCTCACCTCCGCCCAAACACCCACCTTACCATTAGCAGAGCTGTCTTGCTCATACTACACACCATGTCAGTGCACCCATTTTTTTCTTCTACACATAATCTATTACCATATAATCTCATAAACCCTATCAATAAGAATGTTTTGTTTTTTTTTTTTTAATCAACTGCTCAGTATTTCCAGAAGGACACTATATACAGAAAGGATTGTGAAGAACTGTAATGAAAGTCTGCAGGCAGAGTTAAGGTGGTAACTTGTACCAACGCTGGGCTGCAGTGTGCTACATGTGCAATATTGATGCTATGCAAGCAATGAATGGTGAAAATTAGCCGCAGCAAGGAGAAACACTTCACAAAGCCCCAGTTCTCATAGGAACATGGTCACTTAATGAGTATTTGCATGGCTTTTTTCTCTATCACACTATTTAGAAATGGCACAAAGACCTGAGGAAATATGCTAAATATTTGGTACTGGCCCATCTGCAGGTGTACAGGAACATCGAGGAGCACTGTCATCTCTTATAATTTGGAAGGAAGATGCTGTATTTCTGCTGGAATGTCACTAAAATGGTGAGTGACAGAAATTCAACTTTTTTTGCCAGTTTATGCTATCAATTAAATAAATCCATCATCTTCTCTGTAAGACTTTGCTTATAAGTGAAGAGATGAGAAACTCACCACAGCACATTCAAAGAAAATGATCCTTTTAAAATAGCATGGGTGGGAGAAAAGTGAGTATCCACCTTGAGATCTTATAATTTTTCCTTCCAGTTTTACCTCTCATTTTATTCAAAGAAAAGTATCATCAACCCCCAGAAAGATCTATCCTTATCAGCTAGGGTTGTCTTGATTCATGTGCTTCCATGCAGTATAAATAGACACAGCCCCTTGTTCCCAATTTAGATGACTGTCCAATGATGAGTAGCATGTGAAAGCCCTTCAAAGGTCTTCTGCGAGCCAAGTGTGACAGTTTACTCGATCTTTTGTAAGTCTTCTAACCCCACTTTATTCAAAGGAGAGCTTTTATTCCCCCCCTCCCCCCCACCCGCCCCTTTCCTAATTCCCCTGACTCCTTCTCTGAGAGGAATGAGGGAAAATTTAAGTGCCCTGCTTTGACACTCAGCTTGCTGCTTGCACACAGGCCAGCCAGCTGCCTCCCCAAATCTCCACTACACTGTCGATATGTTCCTCTTGTGCCAAGACAAAATTTATAAATAGATTTGCCCAGTCAGTAAGCCCTTTCTCTTTAGAAAGACAGGGATTCAGGCAAAAAGAGGATTATTGATAACATGCAACATCTTTATTATGGCAGAGACTGTTCTGCTACTGGTACTACAGTTAAGGACCTGTCAGCATTTCCATTGTAAGGTATTTTTTTGTGTGCAAGGGTTTAACTTGGCAGTAAAAATTTAAATATATCGAGGTTGGTTTTTTTTCTTGCAAGAATTTAGCAATAGGGTTAGATATAGGGCTCTTCTCTACCACTTCCTACTTAAAAATTAAATCAGTGAGTTTTAGAGCTTCTCATGTGAATATACTTTTCCTGTTTTCTGAACAGTGGGGACTGGCACCTGTGTAAAGAATACAGGACAAACATACAGGAACAAATGCTGCTCTTATTAGCAATGGGGCTTAAATAACACTTGGCCTTTACAGGAATGCGTAGTTTTGGCTAACATCCTGTATTTTCCTCTACCAAAAAACAGCTGAGCAAGAAGCTAAAAAAAGTCCTTTCAAAATCATCTCGTTTAGGTAGTTAATTTTCCTTGCAGTGCATGCTGGTAGGACAGCACAAGCTGCCAAGTGATGCATATATCTCAGGAGTCACCAGTTCCACCTCTTTCCCCTTGTAGTTTGTGCCTCTCTGTTCAGCCTCTGGCAAATCACTTAATTTCTGCTCTGCCTCAGTTTCAGCACTCAGGAATGAAAACAGCAAAATTCATGCAAATGATTTTGCACACAGAATTTATTATGCTGCATATCGAGCACTTTCTGGCAGGAAATAATTCAGCTCCCTTTGACTTCAGCAGTAATTAGCCTGAGTACAGAGCCAATGCTTGTTACTGCAGAGTTCCTGGCATCCATAGGCTTCTGTAACTTCAGGGAGCCTCAGTAGTCTTGAGACAGGACTCTTAAAATACTACATGAGCATCATCAAAATAAGGCCACCTTTGTCATCAACTATGCTCACTAACACATGGAAGTAAGCAGTGATGTGTCTTTGGATACTTTCTCCTCTTCAGGTTTTTGAAATACCAGGGAAAGTATTAATAGGTTTCATAGGCGGTTTATTTTGTGGGTTTGGGTTTTTTTTTGAGGGGAGAAAAAAGATAAGTCCTTTGAAATACAGCCACTGATTGTCACAGTTTGTTAAAAAAGGATGCTAAACTGAGGGCTGGATGGAGGAGTTGTAGATATATTTTCCTCTGCCATGCCTCTCAGTAGGATGCTGCATGTCTTTTTCATACAACCAACACGGAGAACCTTCTGCTTTTAGGATCTGAATAGCTTTGCTCTCTCAGGCTGAAATCAAATCCTTAATATTGGAAGAATGTGGGCCCTTTCTGGGGTGCCTTAAGACCAGTATAAGTTACATAAAGTCCTTTACACACATGGTACAGAATGTTCTCTGGCTTGTACCTCTCAAGATTCATATTTGTGGTCAACTGAGTATTATCTTTTGTGCACTGAATCCTGCAAAAGAAGAATACTTTGGTTTTGTTTGTTGACAAGATCTTAAAATCCTACCGTCCCTCTGACAACCACAATTTAAAACAGTGCATTTCAGTCTGCTTTTATTTTTATAATATGAGGATTTAGCTAAGACTTTGACACCATGGAAACTAGACAGAGGACACAATCTTATTCTTTCTAAATATATCCCCAAACATTCAATCATGCTTGTCTCTTGTATTTCATGGAAACTGCTCTAGCTTCCTTCATCTCTGCAGCTTCTTTGGTCCGCAGGATCACTTTGTGCCCATCCCTTAGCTTTCACCACCAGCCATTACCACTTCAAGAGACAGCCACATTCATCAAGTAGAGGGGAGGCAATTAAAAAAACCAGGCCCTTATGAAGCTTTGATGTAGTACAGCATTAGGGCAAGTCTCAAAATAAAGAAATACAAAATGGAAAGTAGATTTTAACCCTAAATGCAGCTTTAATTAAGATAAACAGATGAGCTTCTCTCTTAGACTGCAACAGAATGGGCTGTCCATTTAAACCATCAGCTCCACCATAGATCTTTGTCATTTCTTGTTACTGTCTATGGACAGGAAATTTTATGGCATGTTATAGGTCAAAGTAGCACTAATTTACACTTCTCTTCTATGAGGCTAGGACATTACTGCTAACTTTAAGCCACCAAATTATCTCAAACAGTTCATACCAGTCTTGCTTGAGTAAAGGACATGTGAGGAACAGGTCAGCTACATGCCTGGAGATAGAACAGCTATATGTCTCTTATGTGGATTTTCCACCTACTGTGAAAATAAGATACAAAATTGAGGCTAGAGTTAAGAAACTTAATATAGTTATCAAGTAGCACTGGTGGAAGGGTGGACACACAGAATCCTCAGCATGGAAGATGGGGCTGCCTTTCCATTCCCCACTACTACAGGCATCAATGAGCCCTAGGAAGGCCAAAGAAATTTCCCTCCAGACAGACAGAACTCAGTATTTCTGTCCCACATAGGCTGATTGGCTATTTTTCATCAGCTTAAGTGCCAACATGTGCTATTTTGCTTGCGTGAGATAACTGAGCTGATAGTTGGACAAAGTAGACAAGATGTTCAGGAGGAGTTGGAACAAATGTCTTAAATTTTTGAACCTGTCTGTTTTGCTAGTGACCCATACAGTAAGTAGCTGTGTCAGCTAATCACTTAGCTGACCACTGCTGACAGACAAATAACTTGTGATGACATCTGATGGAGTTGTTACAAAGCACCAACCTTTGAGGGCTCGCAGGTTTTCAGAGGTGCAGGTTGTGCTGGCACACATTGTGCATGCTGGTGCACAGATGTCCAGCACACCTGGGACAAGTGCTCAACAACAAGCACACACAAACTCAGAAGTGTTCACATGAATTCTGTAAAAAGAAGGCGTCTGTGTTTACTTAGACATTTTTATTTTAATCTGGTGATGATAATTAACTGATTAATAATATTGCAGTCATCAAAAGTGCTAGTATGTCTTTAAGGAGCATGCAGCAATAGGTAGTTGCTTTTATGGCCATAATCGTAAAAGCAAAAACCCATTTCAAGGCTTGAAGAGAAGTGCTTTCAACTGTAAACAAAGTACAAAAATAAACTTATCCAAAATACAATTTTTAAAATGGCCACTTAAAAAAAAAATCTTGTAACAGCTGTGTTTCAGGTGCATATTTCAGGATTAATTACAGACAAGTACAGTACCCATAAAACCAGATGAGGCTATGCTCATCACCCATCAGGCTAGCATCACCCATGGATGGACTTGGCACATGCCATGATTTTTTCTTCTTCCTTTTTTTTTTTTTTTTTCTTTTTTTCCCCCAATCCCTACAGGGCTCCACATGCAATGATGACCTTAGGACAGACTCAGTTCCTCCATCACTACTCTGCAAGCCACTGCAATGGCTGGTTCATTTTTCTTCTTCTCAACTCCCATCCCAGAACCTGACAAATGTCACATTCTTTGTGCACACTGAAATACAGACTCATTGCAAACTCTGGATGCAAATGATAGAGGAAAGAAAAGTATGAATACAGCTGTGTTTACCACAAGCCTTTATTCTGATAAAATTTGGTGCCTGTGGCTGATCTCTCTGTAAGCCACATGAGCATAACAGAGAGGTCACCGAGGACCATCCAACAAACAAACCTGATTGCCTGTAGCTTCCACCCAACCCACTCAGTCCACAGGGTTTTTAATCTCAGTTTTCTTCTGCTCTGACTTCTATGGTGTCTAATCCAATACCCCTGAAGTGGCAACTGAACTATCAGATTTAACAGGACTAGAGCTGGATAGAGCTTTGCAAACAACTGATACTCCACTCAGTAAAAATAAGTTTGGTCTCCAAACTCAAGGGCTCTAAAAGCCCATTATTCAATCCTTACACAGGAACAGGCTTGCCAACCTTTATGTGAAGTATGAAGTGTATGTAGAGTATGAAACTAGACCAAAAGTCCTTTTCACTTCAGCAATCTTAAGCACTTAGCACTGAGCATTGTTGCTTTGAATGTTTCCAGCTCCTGAAGCAATTCCAGGCAGACATGCTGACAAAAGAATAATTTTATCAGCATATGGCTGATCACAGCATCCAATTCCACCAGTATGAAATGGTCCCGTAGCGCACAGACTAGCATTTCTGCATACAAGTGGAACAGATGCTGTAGAGATCAATGTAATAACAGTTTAATTAATTTTAGTGTTGAAGTCAAATGCTTCCTTATTTCCAGTTGACACATCCCTAATTTTATGGCTGGCTCTATAAATTTTGAAAACAGGAGAAGAAATTTGATTCCAGAGTTAAATACTGCAGAAAAGCCTGATGAAATGCCAGAGAAGCACTTCTCTATTTTTGTAACCTTTATAATCTTGAAGTTATAATATTGTCCATTTCCTACACTTTACTGTAAGATTTTACAGGTACAGTTACAGATCCTTTTATCTCATACTGTGAATAGTCCTCTTGCATAAATGTGTAGCAATATAGTGAAGCTCCAACCATAGAACAAGATCCCATTGCAGAAGACATCCTGGACCAGGAGCCAAGAGCCTCACCTTGTAAGTGATGTTTTCTGTCAGAAAAAGCCAGGTTCAATTTGCCACTAAAAAAAGTTGTTGTATTAGGGTAAGATCTCATACTCTAGAGCACTGGATAAATGACCAACATTGTACAGCTCCTCCCCCAAAATGATAACGGTATTTAGCAGACGAGCTGGAGAAGGGAAGAGGAAGAAAGGTATGGACTTGTAGAAAGCATTTTATATTTCAGGTCACTGAGAGCACCAAGCACTATCTGCGTATTACACTAATGGAAAGGCTACACATCCCATATCTGTCATTGCTGTTCCCAGCTCAAGGGAGCAGATAGGGAAAAGAGCCGAGTAAAGTAAAATGTATTCAACAAGCATACATTGCACCCTGACCTCCGGCCAAGGGAAGCAAAGTTAAGGAACTTATTAGTAAAGAGATTGTAGTAAAGATTGACATGGTTGTGGTCTAGGGGGAATTTGGATTGTCACAACAGTGAGAACAGGCAGAGGGTGGTGAGTGATTGCCTGCTGCACAAAGTGTTATTATGCCAAAGTGTCTTCAGCAAATGTTTATTCCACTGGCAGGAACTACTAGGGCCTGTAGTGGTCACTTAGGCCTGAAACCCAAGATTTCAGTAATTTCATCTGAATGCATTTGCCAAACACTAGGTGACATTCACCAACATAGGCAGCTTCTCAAGTTTCAGCAGGAACTAATCTACCATCCTCCTGCATCTGTCACTTCCAGTGACCCAAACTAAAGAGCATCATGCACACCGCATCTGCTCTGACACTTGGTGGGTTATCACTTCACAATTAGGACTCTTCCACTCCATGTACTTCATTAGCAAGGTGAGATGGTGGCCACGATTCTGCACACGGTGTCAAAGTGCCCAGATGACAACAGGCACAGCCACAGAAAACCCCCACCCCACCAACAACTCCCTCCCACCTTGAAACAAAGGCAGGTTGCGGGGAGAAGTGATGAGGATGGAAAGGGGGGAACCCTTAGCAATGCTTAAGCAAACACGTTTGGAATGAGGCTTGAGTCAAGGTGTATTTTTTTCCTCCTACTCCTTATGTTGGCAAGCTGTTGATGACCACAGGCGTGGAGGCCTCTCAACTGGGGAGCAGAAGAGACCAGAGGCAAAAGGATAGGGCATCCATTGTGCAAGGGAGAGCATCTCAAAAAAGCACATCCTCTGGGTGCTTTTGTTTAAGGGCTATGCTTGACTAACAAATCCTGTTGCACTAAGATTATGGGCTGCAGATACCCTAACAAAAACAAAACCAGAGCACTGCCTGTATATCCAAACGATTTCAGGGAAGAGCTGTTAACAGCAGGATGACAAACACCACAGTCCTTGAGCTTATGAGTGCAAATCTGAAACAACTCCTTGCTTTAGGATATCACACAGAAAAAAAAAATCTCACAAATCAAACACAGTAATACCGAGTGCTTGTATAGCATGTTTTACCTGCAGCTCTTGGAGCAATTACAAAGAGAAATGAAGAAAAAAGGCTCATTACCACCATTTCACAGATAAGGAAACTGGCACAGAAAGGAAGTGATTTGTCCTGCAGCTCAGTGGAAGAACAGGGCAGTCAAGTCAAGCCTCTTAAGTCCCAGTCCGATGGCCTCTCCCCTGAACTATTGTAGCTGACTCTGACCCTGCAGGAACTTCACATTTGTCATTATGCTTTACACCTTGATCATGAGGCTGGGTATCTTCAAAGCACTGCCCTCAGCTCCTTGGCCAGGAGACGAAAAAGCTCCCATGTACCTAATCAAATATAATTGCCATTCCTGGAGAAAAGAGATTCCTTCTCAACTCCTCTGGATGATAATTCACCCTGTGTTCAGGTGTAAATGTAATGCTATATGTAAGCCAAGATAAAAGCAACTCCTCTAACCACTTTTAACTCAACATCCCTTATGCAGTAAATTTCATACATAGCTATTGAAGCAGCTGTAGTGTTGTTGTCTATTAATATAATTTCATATAGGAGTTTTAGAGTATTCTTACTGAAATGTAAGCTCCAAGGAAAGCTTATTTAAAAATAAAAGCTTTCCACCTTTAAACATACAGATAGCAGAGGATTAGTTTAACTACTGAACTGCAACTGGGGGACCAGTTTCCAGGAAGGAACTGGTCCAGCACACATCATACATCACTCAAGGCTCAGGCACAGCACTTTTCTGCAGCTGTAGTTATATTCCATGGGAACAGAGAAATAGACAAGATGGGAATATGGGTCAAAATCAGCACTTAAAAGTTAACCTGGAAAGCAGTAAATCACCAGCGGAGATCCCAGAGCTTGAGCACAGAGTGCTTGAAAACGAGGGATGCTGCTTAACAAGTAATCTGCAGAGTGTCACTCCTGTGATAAGCAGTGTGGGTTTAGGAGGTACACATGAATACAATCTTATAAGGCAGATGAGAGCATCCTGGTGGGTAGATGGCAGGTTTCTTCCCTGTGTTGGTACCAGAAAGGTCATTATTGTGACCAAGTCAGACAGTTAAATTATCAGACATGAACAGTTGACAAACAGGGCCAGGAAGGAACAGATGTTTTCCCTTAGGTACCAACTTGCAGCTGGCTATAGGTGACTTGTAATCCAGGCCAAGATCAGAAAATCACAGGATTAAAAGTGGGTGGTCAGACCATTCATTTGACTTGTAGGGGGAAAAATCCCCATGGTATCTGCTCGTAGACGACAAGCAGTTTTACAGGGAACAAAGAGGTTTCTCTCAGACAAAATTGGTCTGCCAGGAACCGAGCACATCTAGCTCCTCACCTCCCCACCACCCTCTCTATATCTTCCCCTCTAAAAGGATCTTTTCTGGGATTCAGGGAATGCGTGTTTATAAAATAGTTCCATTCAATTAGGGCACAGAGTACAGCAGCTTTATATCAGAGGCAACCCAGAGCGAGAGCTCTGTGGAAGTGCAGGTACACGGTAATGATGACAACCCTGCACTGGTTGTAGTGTCATCACCTCTTATTCTTAATCAAAAGGCTTCCAATCCCTTCTCGACGTGTGCACTTGGAAATGAAGGGACTGCTGGAGAATCATTTGAATGTGGCAGCCCTAGATAATGATGAAACGAATAAAAGGCTGACTTTTTTGTTTAGGTTTGAGGAAGAATTCAGGATTCCTCTCGTGAAAAAGCAGCAGTTTAATAGCAGTGAGGCAGAAGGGCTTCTCGTTAGCCGCAGAGACGGCTGTCAGCGCAGTGCTAATGGCCACAGCATGGGCTTCCCCAGAGCACTCCCTGCGCTGCAGCACCCCGAGGGAGCTGCCTGCCTATGGGGTGAAAGGAGACTCGGCGCGGGACTGCGAAACAGCACCAGGCTGGAGTCCACGGGCTTTTCTTTGTGGAAAAGGCAGAGGGCAGTTTGCCTGGGCTGCGCTGAGCCGCTCAAGCCTGGCTGGAGTGTGGTATGCTGACAACTCTGCCCCCTACTTAATCCTCTGTTGAGGTGGCAGCTGCGTAAGCAAATGTGCTGCTGCACGCAGTGGAATGGCCATGTAGGTCACCTATGGGGCTGGAATCGCTTCCGTGGAATAAAGACCTTGGGCAAGCACGTAACATCACTGAGCCTGAGAGCAGCCTGTCAATTAGATGTATCTTCCCATACCCTGCACTGCGAGGCCAATTTTGATACAGGATGTGGATGGATGGAAAGCAGTTAAGCACTTTGCTTCTCCCCAGAGCTCATACACACATCTCAATGTGATTCCATTAGTATCTCTTCCCATATGTTTTCACAGTGTCTTTTGTGTGTTCCAAGAACAAGCCAGCATAACTCATGGAATCTTTTGTCTGAGGGAGGTGAAGAGCAGCGCTGTGCTGAGTCACCTATCAGATACTTGCTGGTTCCATTAAGGGAATAGCAACGCCATGCCAGGCAAGGGCCAAAGTTAAGGTTTTTTGTTGGCTTGGTTGATTTAAAAGAGCATTATTTCAGAAAAGGGGGTTGATTAATGGAGGTTTTTTCAGTGACTTAAGATCCTGTGGAAGTAATACTTGCTTTCATTTCATTATTGGCCTCTTTGTCCAAAAGTAAAGTTTTCACCAAAAGAAGTCCTGACATTTGCAAAATTTCAGCTATCTTTAGAATTTTGCCCAACTCTTCTCAGGCATTCACACTTATCTATGTGAGAGCAAAACAAAAATCAAAACAACTCCTGTTTAATGCTAAAGGTGCTCTATTCACTGCAGTAACATTTGCCCCAAATGCAGAGCTAGCAAGGTCAATAGTTTGACTTTTTGTGCTTCAGCTACATCAATATAACAGTTTGCCATTCCTCTCTATTACTATATATGTTCAAAGCTTCATAAGCTATCATGAACAGCCTGATCTCTGACACGCAAGACATGTTAACAACAGCTTTTCCCATTCAGAAAGCCAGCAAGGAAGAGAAGTCAGACCTTTCAATGTATGTTAAGTAACAAATATAAGATCTCCATGATGTCCTACATGATGAAACACCTTACAGCGGGTTAGAAAAGGAAGTATGTGGAATCAATACATTCCTTCTCACAGTTACATAGCTGCATACATCACCACTTTTAACTTCACTGTCTTCAATCCAGCCTACTGTGTCCACAGGTAATATCACAGGGACAAGGCTATAGAAAAGCCAAGGACATTATAAATGAACAATGTGGTTATTCAGTGCATACATCTAGGGTTAGGGCAGACTGACCAGCGATATAAAAAGCCCAGAACACTGTGAGGAGATTTCACTGCATAGCATTACCTGTTTGTAGGACTATCTAATAAGAAATAAAGAGCTGATAAAATGAGCTTATGAAAAGCAAGCAATAAACAAAGTCAAGCAGAAATACTGAACATGTATGTACACGGTTTAAGGATTCCCTCCCCTTTCACAAAACCAAAGCATATCAATTCCCACAGCTGTAATGGCAATGCTTCAGTAGTGGGGGATGGGGGAAAGCTGTAGCCAACGAAGAGACCTCACAGGAGCAAGTTTTCCAGCAGTAATTGTCACCTATGCAGGACCCATGCTGAAGAACTGGCTGCACCCTATGAAAAGGGCTTGTGCTGGAGGTCTTATGGAATAACTGCAGCCCATGGGAAAGGATCTCCTTTCTGAAAGGCTATATCCATTGTGATGGGTCCCATGCTGGAGCAGGTGGAAAGTGCAAAGGGAGTAGTAGCAGAGACAAGCCCCCACCTCCCTGTGCCATTTTGGAGGGAAAAACAGAGATTAATAGAAGAGGAGCCAGGAATAAAGGAATCAAATTGAATCTGGGAAGAAGGGATGGAGAGGGGGAGGTGCTTTTGTTCATCATTATCCTTCTCTATTTTAAAATTGGAAATAAAAAAATTAATATCCTCCTAAACTGATTTAATTATTTTTGGTGATGTTAATAGGCATCTCCCTGTCTTTGTCTTGACCCCTAAACTTTTTTACATCTCATTTTCTCCCCTGCCCTGCTGAGGGAGGAAAGCAAGAAAGCAGCTTGGTGGGCACCTAGCAGGCAGTTGAGATTATCTCACCACAACAGCATTGTGTCCTACATAATAAAGAACAAAACAAGGCTCCACAGCTCCCTAGAAATAGAGGTTCACTCAAAAAATGTGTCTCAGATCAAGAGAGGAAGAACCACTACCAAAAACCACAACAGCAGATTGGAGAATTCAAATACTAACTTCTCCCTCTCTCTTTTTTTTTTTTTCCCCCAAACTGCAACCCAAGTGAACAAAAACATCCAATACAGTAACTCTTACCTGTCACTTTTTTTGGTCTAAAATTACTCCCACATGCTCACTTGTGACAAGATTGCTTTCTACCTCTTTTTCTCCTTTTATAGCCTCTCCATGATCCTGACAGACAGAAAGTTCCCTCACCTGTGGGTTAACAAGCTCAACACCCTCTTTTTCTATTGGTTTTCTTCTTCCTCTGTCATTTTCAATGGCACAATTAAAAGAGTCAACCAGCTCAGGGTGTTCTCAACCTGGTTTTCAGGTGGCATGGTGAAACATGCAGCAAAAAGCCAGCATGTAAGTGTACACGTGAACTTCAATCAGCACAAATCCCTGAGAAAACATTTTTATAATAGCCATTTTGGGTTGAGCTGAGACTGTTTCCAAATCATTTCAAGCTTTATCAAAGTGCTCATATAGACTTCTATGTGTGTGTGTCTTGTGAAACCAACTTAAGATCTCATAATAAATCTCTTGCAAACTAGTTGAGGATCAGTTATGGCTATGGGCACAGAAAAGATTCAGCAAATACAGAGCATGAGAAAATAGACCATATTTTTACGGTGCTTATTAGGTGGTCAGCTGAAGAAAAGCTAAGTTGACTCTACCTGGGCAAAGACAAAGTGTCTTTTCCTATTGCAAACACATTAATGCCAATAAGATCAGATAATACAAGAGAAGATCCAGCACTTAGACTTTGCTAAAGAGTGATGAAATCCTTCTCTCACAGAGCTGCTCTGTGGATGTATACTCTTACCAGGGTAAATGAGCACCTTAGTTAACTATAAATTAGCTGTAGACAGTTAGGCAACCTGTTTAGCTCTAATCCCCTATTTGTATTAATACATCACTCCAATCAAATGTCTCATTTTGTGTTCTTAAACTGAATAAACATATTATAATTAGTATTAACCTACCTTACTGGATATTTGTGGTCTTCCACAGATGCCAGTAGCTACTGCTGGTTGGTAATGGCAGCCAAATGTTTTGGCCACAAAAGAGAAGCTTTACAGCACAGTCCTTATATCCTCTTTTGAGAATGCCTGTTGTCTCCCACACAAAGGATTCTCCATGGAGGCTCCACTGGAGCCCATGGGGACCCCTGGAGAATGGAGCAATGGAAACGTCTTACTGAGGAAGCCTAAAGCTGATCAACAATAAGGATGTTTCTAAGGTATTGAATCTACAACCTTGGGTGGAATTCAGTGAATCTCAGTGTGTCAAAACATCAAATGTAGACAGTGTTCTGCTTCAGAAGATTCCAGCACTGTTGTCCTTAGGGAGAAAACATTTCAGGGCAAAATACTTGGTGATCTAGAACCCACAAAACAAGACAATCTGCAGGAACAAGGAGTTGCAGTCCCTGATTCTGTGGTCCCTATGTGGGCAACATTCAGTGGTGCCAGCTCCTTGCAGGTGGTTCCTAGAGGGGTTAATTCTAAAGCTCAGCAACAGCAATTTAGCATCACTGCTCACCACTGCAGCACAGCAGCAGCTAGTCTGGTTATAAAATAGATGTATTTTAAGTGCACTGTCCTACTTTGTTCTATCCACAGAAGAGATTAGGAGTGGACCTATAGCTAGACTTTGCTCATGCCTCAGGGCATCCTTTCTCTAGGAGCTGTTCTTGGTTTTCCATTATCTCTTTATGAGTGTAGTAAAAATGCTCCATTGAGGGTCTTGTGTTTTGGAACCTGAATAGGCACAGCTGGCACAAAACTGTGAGTTTCAGACTGTTTTATGGCAGTGATAGAAAACATATTGCACTTCTGTTTGGTTTGATTTAGATAATGTCTGCTGTGTTCACAGATACAGGAAAAACACAGAGGGGAATGTAACAGAAATAAAATTCTGTTCCAAGTACCTGGGATCAGCTTGCTTACAGGACTCTTAAATTTGGTCCAAAGAATTGAGCCACAATGTGTCAACATAACAGGCCTTCAGTGGTGGAGCATCCATAACAATATCACAATCAAAATCGCTGATGATTTTGAAAACAAGGCCTTCTTTTTCTTCCTGTTCAAGAGAGAAACGGGAATGCTGCAGTGCTGTGAGATGGCACCTGTGGGGCAATTCTGCATTCAAAGAGGCTGAAGGAATGAAAAAAAAACATGCTAACTTGTCAGCAGAAGGTGCTTAGCTATGCTGTGAGACCCAAAGTAGAAGAGAGTGAGCAAAGGTGTGCAGTCTGATTTTTACATTTCATAAATGATAGCATAATTGAACACAGGCAGGGCTGCAAAGGACGTTATTCCTTTGTGGTGAATTCCTTACCTCCCAGTTCCAGATAGCTACCCAGTGCTTAGCCCAGGAATGCATCTCTGGAAACTTCCCAGAAATTACTGCTGGCAGCTGTCACAGTTTCTGTATAGCTCACTTGGTGGGAAGTGTCACAGGAGGGAGGCCACAGCAGAGTGGTGCAGGAGCAGAATGCCCCTGTGCAGAAAAAGCTCTAAACCAACACTTGAGCTCCTCACATTTCATGCACCCACTGCTGCCTGCCCTCATGCCAACACAGGAGGAACTTCAGCCAACGAAATGTTGTGTTCCAAGCATTTCTAGCAAAGACAAAGGAGCAGTTTTAAGTGTGAATGGATTTATATAATAGGAAGAAGTACAATGGGAAGAAGAAAGCTGTGCATTCCTGGGATGTGTAAGAAAAGACCTTTCTAAGAGTAAGGAAGTGATGTTGGGAAAGGGAAGCTCAGAGGCAACAGACTTCTCAGATTAAGATTCTAGATCTTGGAAGTGCATATAGCCTAAACTTACACTAGAGAAGTCCCTAGCGAGAAAAGCACTTTGAGTTTCCTAGCTATAAGGATTGCAGTTCGAACTGTATCTTCTTCTTTCAACCTTCTGCTTCGTTTGTTTGGTTGTAGACACCTTAGGGAGCATCTGTGCTTGGAGCAAAGTGTCATAAAAAGGACCTCACCACTGCTGGAATACAAATAACCTTGGGAAGATTATTCTGTAAGTGTCAAAATTGCTTTTTCTGATGTTTTGATTGGTGGTGTGCCTTGGAAGATTCTCAGGCTATTGTGTTTTTATTTTGGACTCAGATCTAGATCTTAACCATGTGAAAATGCCATAGTAAATGCATAGTAGGATATGATCTCCTGCATTTGCACCTCTGTATCCTTAACTGGAGGAAAAGAGGGAAAAGGGGAAAGAAAAAAGAAATATCCACCTTTGTGTAACTGAAAACCTCTCAGTGGGATTTGTTTAGTGTGAAAGAATGATTAGTAAATTTTAGTGATCAGCAATTTTCTCCCTCAGGTGGCTTTTCTGCATTCCCGTAGAGCTCATGTGCACAACAGACCAGCCAAATGTGAAGAGAAAGCTGAGACAGAAAACACAACACGGCAGTGAAAATTCTAGCAACCGTTTAAAGTAGATATTTTTTACTTTTAAAATTACAGGTCTGATGAACAGAGGGATATTCCTCTTAAACAACTTCAGATCTTACATTGGTGACATAATTGACCTAGGAAGAACAAATATATGTATAAGCAGGTAGTTATCTATATAGACAGAGGGAAGAAGGGATAGCACATACAGATATCTATATTTATCTATATAGCTCTTCCCTGTATCATTTAGAACTGAGCAGAGATGAAAGAAACCTCTTGTTTCTGCTGATTTCTGCCCTCCTTGACATGCTGAGGATATTGTACTCTGGAGTCTAGTAGGACTGGTTTTGCCTGTCCCATTGTGTAACAAAAAGTGATTATTTTTAATGTGGGTTAGAGAGAAACATATTTTTTCCTGCTCCCTTTTCCAATTGATTTTGCTACAGGAGGAGCCTTGCTTTATTTGTGAACGAGGAACATAGGGCCAGATTCACACAGGGGTAACTCTTGCTGAAGCTGGTGTAGTTGCACCGGGGACAGATTTGACCCATAATCTGTTATTTTTACCCTTGACCGCAGCTTGTCTGCAAAACCTCAATCATTACACCCAGTGAAGACTAGAGCCTTGGCAATCTGTGTGGCCTCAGCATTTCCTTTTATGAATCACCCCCTGTCTCATCTAAAGAAATCCAAGACAAGCTGAACATGAGTGCTTAGTTTGATGGCAGACACATGGCCCACCTCAGGGCTGTGTGTCTAACACTTCCCTGGAGATAGGAAAGTATTGTCAGCTTCAAAAAATCTCATTTAATATTGCCTTTAGAACACAAACAAGAATCTCCACTGCATTTGTTGTGGGGAAAGCTGCTGGAATTAAACTGGGGACTGAAGCCCTGTATGTACAGGACTGGTGCCACCTCCTTCTGGTTGCCTCATTATGTCCTACCCTGGTAGATAAACACAAGAAACATGACAGCAAGTTAGGGTCTACAACCAGCCAGCCTTAAGCCAGTAATGCCAATAACAGTAGTGGGATTTCACGACTGTTGTGAAAATGATCAGAGCTCTGCCCTTGTTTCAGTTCCCAAAGCTTCCAGATATTTTTCCCATGGAACCTGCTTCAGGACTGGATGTGAGTTAGTGATGGAGGTAAAAAAACTTATTTCATAGCACTCCTGAAAACCAGGGAGCAGGGAGCAAAAGTAATGTGGATCTTTCTCCAGGATCTCCCTTCAAATTTGATGGTCCTCAAGCTTCACACTACCTGATACCCTAAGTTGAGTCACCCTGAGAAACAGATTGTAATATAACATAATGCACACTGGAAAGCAGATTTGAACAGGGACCTTTAGAAACACGCTGGATGGGTCTTGTTTTTGCTCTGCTGTTTTGCTTTTGAGTCAGAGGAAATGATTAACTCCTTAAATTTCCCCAGTACTCAGGAATGAGGTGAAGGCAGCTTCCAAGCTTTGCATTTTTCTTTTCTGGTATGCTGATCATTTAAATGAATAAAAAATGGGCTCCCTTACTAGAGTTATTGCTATGATGTGGCTTTGCCTTCCCACTATATCATAGACTGTGTAACTGGAGCTGAAGTTCACAGATGCCTTCCAAGGACCATATTCACAGGATCACAGGATCAGGGGTTGGAAGGGACTCAAAGAGATCGAGTCCAGCCCCCGTGCCAGAGCAGGACCAAGCAATCTAGCTCAAGTCACAGAGGAACACATCCAGACAGGCCTTGAAAGGCTCCAGAGAAGGAGACTCCACAGCCTCTCTGGGGAGCCTGTGCCAGTGCTCTGGGACCCTTGCAGTAAAGAAATACCCTCTTGTGTTGAGGTGGAACCTCCTGTGCTGCACCTTCCATCCATTGCTCCTTGTCCTATCCCAGGGAGCAAGTGAGCAGAGCCTGTCTCCCACTTCCTGCTGACCCTCAGCCCTCAGAGATTTATAAACATTGATTAAATCCCCTCTCAGTCTTCTCCTCTCCAGACTAAGCAGCCCCAGGTTGCTCAGTCTCTCCTGATCAGGCAGTGCTTCAGTCCCCTCAGCATCCTTGTAGTTCAAATGTCCTTTCTTGTGCTTGGGACCAGAATGCTGGACACAGGACTTCAAGAGAGAGCTCAACAGACAGCAGAGGAGAAGGGGCAAATGCCCTCCCTTGCCTACTGCCCATGATGCTTTAGATGCATGTAACCGGAGCTGAAGTTCAGAGATGTCCTCCAAAGACCTTATTGATAAAGCTGTTCAGGAAAGGCTTATTTTCCCTCAGAATATCAGATCAGAACTACTGAAGACAGCTTATGGATACTGGAAAAGTAGCCATCAAAGTGGGAGAGTTTAACCTTTTAAAGCAAGAATGTGCTTGGAAGCAAGTGAAACGAAGATTTTCTAACTTTTCTTTGCAGTTCAGAAAAACAATACATTGCCATGAAATATTGTTTCATAAATAAAAAATGACTATTCCAAACAATAATTTTGTTAACTCCGAAGCCTGGTTTAATTTTAAATAAGAACAGGAATGGAAAGTTTCTGAAGTAGCAGTTATGTTTGCACACATACACACACACAGACACACAGAGTGCTCCAGGACCAACCCATTTCCTCAGCATGTTGCTTGCCCTGGATCTTTGTTTGCCCAGAGAGCCTGAGGGATGGATGTTAATGTCCTTTCCCAGCAGCGAGAAGTTCCCTATCTATCTGAATGATGCAATTTGCCTTTTTGGCAACAGTGTTTGCCCATGCAACTTCTTCTCCTCCCACCATTTGGCATATGTGAGTATAAATGGGTCCAAACGGAGCTTAGGAGCACTTGTATGTGTTACTGTCACAGAGGGAAGGGAATTTTGTACACAGAGAGCAGCATTCTGTACTTTGGGCAGGTTGCCTGGCAAAACCCCTCTTTACACAGTACCTGCATCCCTAGGAGACCTGGCAGCCCACCCTGGGCTCATTCTGCTGCCATTAGAGCATAGGGAATGCAGGAGCATCCAGCAGGCCTAGCAAGAGCATCCAATAGATTTGCTGACAGCAGGGACAAATCCGGAATGGGAATGTTCATATGTTTCAGCTGTCATTATACACAGTTACAGAGTTAAGTGCAGGCTTTACTGTGAGTGTCTCCACAAAAAAGCAAAATATAATTTCACATAATATGCAATTTTTTGTTCATTTAATATTAGAGGAGAAAGCCTCTATCAAGAGCAGCATTTTCCAGGGGCTACTTCTATTTCTTCCTCCTATTGTTCCCAAGATTGGAATCCTTGATCTATTCAGATGGTTTTTTTTGCTCACAGGTATTTGCACTTGTAACTCACAGAGGACCTCATGTGCTGCTTGTACATCTCATAGTATCACTGAACTCAGCAAGATTCCTTCCCATTTACATTTTAATGATCAAAGGAATTAGTATCACTCTCTTTGAGAAGGAAAAAAATAAAGCATCTGAAATAGTTTTTACTATAGGAGAGAGGGTAGCTAAGAAAAGAGTTCTGAGACCCCACAAATAAAAGCACAGTGGAAAGTCAGTGTAGAACTTACAGTAATGGAGAAATGTATGCACAGGCTAATCAAAGTGATGTGACCATGACCATGCCAGTCAACGTCTCCAGTAAGGACCAGTTGAAGATGTTACCTTCCACTGGTCTGATAAGCAGGAACTGGTCTAAGAAGACCAGCACAAAAAAAGGAAAAAATTAAATAGCTTGAGGGAAGCTGCATTAAGCAGAGCAAATGACATTATCCCACTGTTTGTGTTGCCTACAGAGTGTATACTCAGGTGAGAAAGTGTCCTGACTTGCAGCAAGTTTTGTCTTGCTGTACACATAGCTCCTTGGGCTTCTCACGGTAACATTTTCACCCTTTTGAAGAAGAATGACAGAACATCCATCTGATAGATAACAAGAATGAAGAAAACAGAGGCCAATCACCAACTTAGCAGAACAACCTGCCATAAAGCAGATATATACTGTTTTGACAACAATTCTAACACTCGCTCATACAGTCTTCAAAATCCTCTGGCTTATTGCTTTGTCCAAATCTATGTCAATGTCAGACTTGGGTCTAAATGTTCAGTCTGAGAGTGCTGTCACATCCAGCACTCCAGAGACTGACCGTACAGGGCCTCCAGGTCAGAAGAGTCATATCCCTTTTCATCTTTCTCATTCTCACTACCTCACACAATCCTCTTTTTCATGACTAGTCTCTGTGTTTAGAAGCTGCTATCCTCTGGGCCAACTACTGAGCTTCCTGATACTGACTTTTACATTTTCTTGCCTGCTGTCACTTGGATGGGGAAGAGTTATGCCTTTGCTCTCCTGTAAGATCTCAATGGCTTGTGCTCCTGGTGCTTTCTGTATCCTGTGTTATCTCCACTAAACACTTGAAGAAGCAGTGCACCAGGGCTGTTTTACAGAACATGGCAGGACTGTGATTGAAGCCTCTGTGTTCTACTACTGCACAGATGCATTTTCCAATTAGATCCAACGTGCTGGAAAGAATTTTCTATAAGGAATATGCAGTGCCCCCATTCTGCTGTCTCCCACTCTTAGGCAAATCATGAAAGAGACCACTAAAATCATGGGCTTTCCTGTGTCAGGGACATGTGACCTGTGACAGAGCTCTTGGCAGTGCTTGCTTTAATTACAAGCAGAGTAGCTGACCAAAACCACAAACCCACAGATTGCAGCAAGAGAAAGCAGCACAGGAGTGCATGGTAGACATAAATGCAGTGGACTTAGATAGGAGACATGAGACACAAACTGGAAGAAAAGTGGTTCCGACTAGGTGTAAGGAAAGGATATATCACCATAAGGACAGCTAGCCTTTGGAACAGGTTGCCCAGAGAGATTGTGCTGCCTCTCTTCATTGTCTGAGGTTTACAGCGAACAACCTGCCCTGGTCTCAGATGACCTTACTCTGAGAAGGAGGTTGGACTAAAAACCTCTCAGAGTTCTTTCCCACCTGAATTATCTTATGATCCTGTCACCGAGCAGCAGCCAAAGGACCATATCTGCCTCCACTGGAAGACAGCAACAGAGAACCATCCTGCCCAAATGTATGAAGCAGGATGAGCTCCCTGCTCCCACTGATAGCATCTTGCTGCTTGCCTTTCAGTGTTGCACCCTTTTCTGCCTCATCAAGAGAAGCTCTAAAGGAAAGCAGGTGTGAGGAAAGAAGTAGGGACAACAGACATATTTTCAGGCAAACCCCGCCCCCCCCCCAAAAACCCACCCAAAAACCAACCAAACAAAAAAACAACCCCCCCCAAAAAAACCTCCACCCAAATGCAACTGTAACTATGGAGTTGAACTGTTCAAGTCTGCTGCCAGGATCTGCTCACAAGCTGCACTGATGGCCTTACAGGAGGAGAAAGAAGGATGGGTAGCGAGAGAAGATCACAAAACTTCCACTTTTTCCATCCGCCGTGCACAAAGTCAGCTGAATCCCAGTATTTGTTTTGTTTTGAAACTGAGCTACCTAAATTCTCACTTTTATTGCTTCAATTCTACTACCTTTTTTTTTTTTTTTTATTCCTTCTTTCTCTGCAAAATGTTTCTAGGAGCCTGGAGAACTGTTTTGCTCATGATTCTTGGCTCAATTCTGTTTATATTAATTTCTTCCTTTAGTGGTTTGGTTCAAATTCAGCTTGAACACCAAGGGATCCTAACTAGAAAGCAGAAAACTATCATACTACAAGTGATCCACAGGGTATCCAGTCTCCGTTTAGGAGCATATCCTTGCTTCTAGAGCATTTTATCATTCAGTGAGGCTATCATACCCTGAGTGTCCAACATGTTACTTGCAAGTCAGAAGGCTCTTCCAGCCTTGGTGTATCTTCTGCTCCCTCTAGGCAGCTTTTCTCATGAATACCTACCACCACATTACCAACGTCATTATCCTACCCTCTCAAGATGAGATTTTTTTTTTTTCTATGGAGTTTCTCCAGCACTCAGATGCCTTCTGCCAAATTTCTCACTCCAAGCACTTTGTGGTTAAAAAAAAAATAAAAATAAATTACTTCTCAGGAAGCTCAGCTGATCACAGGGCAAAGACACCTCCTGATGTTCCCTTGTTTTCTGTACCTGGAGAGGGGCAGCTGACGGTGCAGTGAGGTCTACCTCTTTGCATCCAGGAAATAAGTACTTCACGTTGTGCTGCTTTAACCTTTTGCTATTCAGTCACCAAGCTGGAGAATCAGTTCTCCTCTTTTGTATCTGCTGATGTGACTGGATCTGTGCCCGTGCACATGACTTACATATTGTAGCTCAGTGCTGGCCACCACATTGTGCAACTTCGGTTTTGCAGAAACTTGGCAATAATCCCATTTCCCAATACAAGGCTTTTTCCAATTTTAAAATATTTTTTCTAGGACCAAATGGAAAAAAAACCGCACAGCCCAACTTCTTCCAAAGTTTGAGACAGCTGATGCCATTTACCCACTAGGTGACACTCTTTACCTACGGATCTTGTTGAATTTGTGCAAAACCCACAAATCTTTCAAGAGTCGCTCACAGTATGTTTCGCTTTTAAAGAAAAAGGAGACTAGTTGCAGAGGAGAAGGAAAATAGGCTGTTACCAAGGTACAATTAAGGGCAAATAAACAGCTATGAGACTTTGTGATCTGGTTTCAAACTATTTATTAAAACGGATTTTAAAAGGTGCTTTTGATCAGCCACTTTTCAATGACTTAGGAAATAGTTTTATTTAAGGATAGGGGGAAAAAAACCCAAACAACCAACCAAAAAAAAAAAAACCCCAAACCAGAAAGGCAGGCACTCAGCATCAGCACAATCTCAACCTGTCTCAGATTTTGTCTCAGAGAACAGCATGAACAGAATTGCATGGTAACAGAGCCAAGGAGGCAGGAGAAAAGAGAAGAGTTTCTGCAATTTCATCTGAGGAGAGCTTAGTGGAAAACAGTTTTCCAGCTCAGTTTCCCAACCTTGCAAATATTTCAGAATGTCACATTTTCTCCCTAATCTTAAGTAGTACTATGATTGATAATCTAAATTCCCGAAAACTGGTAGGCTGAAACAATCAAAAACTAGTCAGATGCTACTTGGATCTTAGAGAAATATTTTGACATTGTTTCATGCTTAGGTATGATTTTTTCCTTAATATATTTTTCCTATATAATCATGTGTTTCCATTTGAAAAACAACATTTTTCATTATAAAATGCTGTCCAGGTTAAAACACTTTAAACTGAAAATGAGATATGCCAAAGTTAAAAGCTTCCCACAAGATGGACCAGTTTTTAATTAGTATTTTTGAATTAGAGAAATGCTTAATTGGAAAGAAGCTCTTTACAGTGAGGATGGTGAAACACTGGAAGAGGTTGCTCAGGGAGATTGTGGATGATTCCTCCCTGGATGCATTCAAGGCTAGGTTGGATAAGGCCTTGAGCGACCTGGTCTAGTGGGAGGTGTCCCTGCATATGGCAGGAACTGGATGATCTTTGAGGTTTCTTCCAAGCTAAACCATTCTATGAAAATTGCTATCCCTGCATGCTTCTACACACTGCTTAGCTCAGTGCAGAGACGATGTGGCTGGCGATGGTGTTAGGGAAGTCTGTGCTAGACTTAGCTGTGATATGGGGCTCACACTTGTAAGGAAACTGGCTGAATCTGGTTGAATTGGGCATACACTTCGGAAAAATGTGAAGTAGAGTTTTTTTTCTTCCTGTTTGTACTGCTGACAGGCCAAAATAAATAGCTCTCATCTGAGGCTCTTAAAATTGTCTTCCAGAAATACTACTAATCTTCAAGTGTCAGGGGGACTACATGGGAGTGCTAAGCATCTAGGATCTCTAGGAACATGCTGGGCACCTCTGGAGAATGGGGAGGATTGCATGGGAACATTCCAACCTGATTCTCTCCCACTGTGAGTCAGCTTTCTTTTTTTTTGTTGTTTTTTTTGGTAACCACAGCCCATAAGAAGCTTATGGCCCAGATCGTGTTTAAACATGGCCACGATTTTCAGAGATTGCCTTTAATTCCAAGTAGAAACCAACTGTCTAGCCACATTAAAATATGGGATTTGGCTATGGCTCCAAGTACTCTTACAAAACACAGTTTTGAGGAACATTTCTGTATGATGTTGTTCACACTTGCATAGGGAGGTCTCTTCCCTATCATTTAGGCTATTGGGGATTTCCCTCCTTGGTTCTGAAATAAATGACTATCTAAATTAAAATTAAGATTTTATTCTCTGAAGCCCTCTTTCTCATCTACCCTCCTCATATCCTTCACTCTTTAAATCCTAAGGTGCCCAGCTTTGGTGAACATTAATGAAGCAGAGCATCAAGTCTCTGAGATGCAAACCCACCTTCCACCCCTACTTCCAGCTGGATGGGTGCCATTCTAGTCAAAACAACACCTACATAACCCAACCAAAGGAAGGTCTATGAGGAGGATCTTCTTGAGCTTCCCGCTGGGCATTAGGCTCTCTAATTGCTCATACTGTAGGTCAGGTTTTTCTAGATGCTTGCGGATTATCTGGAGATAGATTAAGTCTCACTCAATGCTTGCAAACATTTAGTTCACCAGCAGTAATGAAGGGCCAAGAGGCTAGCCTTGCTTCAAAGCTCTTGTGATCAAGAGCACATAAGACAGGAAGGAAACAGAGACACAGGGATGCTCTGGGGATTTCTGCCCCTCAGCTGGGAGCCTGCAGCAGAGCCCAAGTGCATGTGGACCTCCTGCAGACCAGGCACAGCCATGCTACCACTGCTGTTTGTGTGATCCACCACGCGGCCCATGTTCCAGACACCGTCTTTTTTGAAATACACACAGCATAATTGATAATTGTGTGAAAAGCCTTGGGGGGTTGGACAAGATAATAGCAGTTTTACAAGAGCCTAGAAGAGACTGAAAACTTTTATGGTGTTTTTGATGTGAAATTATTATTTTTCCCCGCTGTTCAACGCACGCAGTAGCTGCTGGCGCCGTTTCAATGGTTAGGTGGATGACATGTTATTTTTACATTTATGAAGTGGTTTTGGAGCCCAGCTCCCCCACACAGAGAGAGAAAGAGGACCAGAGGCTATGTTAAGAACCAGTAAAGCCCTGATTTATCTTGTAGTGTGGGCAGAGAGAAATTTTGTTTGGACTGTAACCCTAAGCTCCAGTCTCTGTGTCACTCTTCCAAAATTGTTTCTACAGTATGAAGAAAGGCCAAGGCAAAAGTCTTGATTTAAGGAAATGCAGAGGGGAAAAACAGTGTAGAAGGAGCTTCTCTTGCCAGTGTTCCTGAGTCCCAAATTGGAACACAGGGTGTATTTCAGTCCTGGTTGGGGCTTGCCTTGTGGCAGGACAGACAGAAAGTTTTGTCAGACAAAAGGTGGGGATAGGAGGAAGACAGAAAAAGGAACTAGTTTTTCAGAAAGCTGACTCTAACAAACTCCTCATTACATAGGTGACACCATCCAGATTTGAGATTGCACCTCGAAAGGCAAAGGGCAGGAGCTAGTTTGTTTAATTTAGAATATTTGCATATCTCTTTCTCTCACTGCATTGGTATCAGATCTGCAACAATCTATTAAAGCTTTAATTTGAATAGCCATTATATGCCTGAGAATGGAGGCCTGTGACTCCTTGGGGCCTCTTAGGAATAAACAAATCATTTGTGGCACACGTGTTGTTCAAGCTTCAAGCAAGGTAAATGGAAAATACAGATTATGGTGATTCAAGTCCTCTCCCTTTTCCTGTCTCGTCAAACATTCCCAGATTCTTCAAAAGGAGAATCTAGCCATATTATTAGTGATGAAATGGCTTATAGCTGAAGTTTTGAAAAGATTTAACAATGTTCTTTGCAGGAATTGTGTTTCTCATTACATAGATCTCCAGGCTCTCAGGCAAACTACCACCAACACCAGAGCAAGCCATTATGTCGTACCGTGGTGGTGACTCCCCTTAAAAGAGGTAAAGATTCAGGTTCTTTGTTTTTTTGTTTTGTTTTTTTTTTTTACTTTCTTGTTTTCCATTCTTATTCTATTAAAAAAAAAAAAAAGAAACAAAATAAAAAGAAAACAATCAAATTCTCCCCCCAAATACCCTCAAGACCAAAACCCACAAACCCACAACAAACTAAACAACATATTAACCACAGAAAAGTCCCTGCAAATTCATCTGCACCAGGGCAGAGTCAGCCCACATTTATACCAGTGACCCATAAACGGCCAGTGATAGGGTGGAGAGAGGATATGGATGGGGGGACCTGACAGTTCTAGGCTACTATTGGAAGTGAGTATTGAGTACTGTCCCCGTCTCCACCCCAATGATGCTGGGAGGGAGATGGGAGTGGACGCAGGCTCTAAAATTACCAACACATTGCCCAGTGACAAAGCCAGGAGCACACTCCCTGCCCTCCACTGTGCCTACTGCACCAGCTCTTCAGAGCAACATAAAAGCTAAAAATTGCCACTTAGCTTCAGCCAGAGTGTTTCTATTGATGCTTGTGGCCTTTCTGAGCCTGTCACCTAAGAAGGATGTGTCCCACAGAATTTATCGCTGCTACCGATGTCTGCTGCATGACCTGGCACCTAAAGTCTACACATGGATGGCTGAGCCTCAGGTCAAAGCGACAGTAGAGATCCTTGGCCATCTGCTAATGTGGCTTGGAGAGCAAATACTAGGAATAAAATAAAATTAAGTGAAGTGAAATCCCAGCAATCAGACATTGGAGCTGGTACAATTAAATTCTTCTGTTGAAAAATATGCAGTTAATTGCCAGGCAGATTTCTCAGGTTGATATGGCAACTGGAAACACTGGAAATAAAAAAGCAGAGCAAATGTTCTTAAAGGAGAAAAATAGTCTTGCTCAGGGATCAGCAGGAATTTCCATGCTCTGTTTCTCAACCTGCCTTCTTTTAAATTCACAGCCTACACAAACAGCAGTGTCATGAAATGATGCTGATTTTCTTTCCATCATCAGACACCGGTCCTCAGAGGTTGCAGTAACTCTTTGGGCTTTTTGTGTGAAGAATCTATAGACAAAACATAACTCTTAATCCCTCTTCAGCAGTGTCATCCAGCTGATAAGACATCCCAATACCTCCACCAAAGCAGCAATATTAATCTTTTATTTAATGCTGCCAATATGTAGAGGGTAAGGTTGGAAAACAGAGCTCCTGGTAATCTGTATTATGACTGTATCACTTATATCACTTCTAGTCTCAGCAGAAACTAGGAATGTCCCAAGGGTCCTGATACCTCCTGAACACATACTGTAGCTCAGTGGGAAAGGATCAGCAGCCCACAAAAAGGGAAGGTCTCAAACTGGCCAGGACAGCCATCAGCTGACAGGTTGGCCAGGAACAAAGGAATTAATGACCCGTAGGTGTCCAAAGATCAGCTACAGGAAGAACATAAACAGTATTTGCTTAGTTTATGCACTGTTTCTCCTCCATGTCCAGCCAATTTAGTATGAAACAGAGAAGGGAAATGGCCATTAAGCACCCAAGGCTGTCACTTTGGAAGAAGAAACAGGACACTCCCAATTATATGTCCAGTTCTTACTCAAAAACGATTTAAGGTGGAGAATTAGGATGAGAGGAAAGAAGTAATAGGTTGAAGGTAGCATTTCTGCAGAACTTGAATAATGAACTTGCAAGTCTAACACCTGGAACAAAAATAAGGGATCTAAAGAGAAGAACAGATGAGATGACTAGGAAGTTATCCACCTCTTAGGACAGACTAGGACTGCACTAGTGTAGTATCTAAGAAATGGTTCAATTTCTAACCTCTTGCCTTCAACCTAAATTGCTTAATAAATAATCTTTAATTTACCAATAAAGGTAAAAGTGACCTGTTGTGGAATGCTAAGAAAAGCAGTGGGCATGCCTCCCAGAGGTGCTGGGCAAAGAACGACACTGCTTGTTGTGAAATGCTGCAGCCTGTGATGAGGACTGTGACATTACTACCTTGTGCTTAACGTCGGGACAGGCAGAAGAAGGCATTTGCCTTGCAAGATGAAGATGACAGTGTCCTCAACAGCTCTGGACAAAGCTGGAAGACTCCTATGAGTACTCCCATTACCATGCGGTTTGACTGTAGAACAGATTTCCAAGAAGTCTATGGTGCAGGGCTGGGAGGAGAATGGGGTTGTGCTTGGAGCAGTTTTAAGCTTGAAGTCTTTTTGGCAAACCTTGGAGAGCCCTGTACTGCTTTCTGTCACAGACTCTGCTGATTGATTACTGTTCTGGAACAGGGCACTGCCCTGTCTGACCAGTCAGTGAGGGCAGTAGTGGTACCAAACACCTATCAGGAGCCTGCTTTCAGGGAGGACACCTGTTCAAGTAGAAGAACTCTCCTTCTCTCTTTGCTCTGTCCCTTCAAAAATGCTGAAAGCTTTTGATAATATGAAACAGCCTCTCAGATCCAGCTGACCATATCTTCTCAAGCCAGAGTCCTGCAAATGAAAATCAATTCATATTTATCCTATGAACAGTCAATAGAACAGTAAAAAATCTGGCTCAGAAAACCAAGGGGGGCAATCAACTCTTATATTTATTTTATCTTTTCTTTAAACAAAGGGTTGCTATTCTCTTCCCTTCCCACAATGAAGTTAATAGATTTATTCATCAAGTTTTCCAAATTTAGCCATCAAACTGATGTTTTTCTCCCACTGCCAATTTTATTCTTAGCAGCACTTACATAAAGGCAAGTATTGCAATATGACAAAAATACAAACCTCCTCTGACCTGGAATGTACCAGCAGGTAAAGTACAGGGGAGAAAGTACAGGCAACTTCTCAACCAGGCTTTCCGAAACAGCAAGTCTTAAAATAGAACTTAGGGGGTTTTAATCTTGTTTTATCTCAAATCTACATTTGACCTGTCTGCCTTTGCAGTCTGGCACTGGACTACTAGGTTGTGCCCTCACATTAACACAGTGGTTCTGCCAGAAGGCCAAGGTTCCTGCCTTAGATCAGCAAGCATCATCTTGTGTCCATATGGGGTATATGCCTGCTCACAGAGGCCATGCCCATGCTCTGTTGGTTAGGTGTCAACATATTCCTAAACCCTGATGTTCCTCCCAGCCTGTTTTCCTGTAAGCACAGTCATGCTCTCAAGGCTTAGGCTGAGCTCCCAAGGATGCATCTGGCCCAGTTTGGATGACTTGGGCCCAGGCTCTAGCCTTGCATCTTTCTTCAGCTTCTCCTGACTGGTGCAGGTGATCTGCACTTTGGAGCAGTGGCCAGCAATGCACTGGAGGGTGAGTGCATTCACAGCAACCAAGCTGCTCATGGCTCTACTTCTTGAAGGGAGGGCAACCTGCAAGGTCTCTGCTTTTTCCCACTTTTGCTTGCCTGAACTAATGTCGGTATAAAGAATGCTGCCTGCCTTAGCTGCCTGTAGGTTGTCTGTTAAAGAGCCATAAATGCAACCATACATATTGCCCAGAGAAAGACCCACAGGGCCAGTGTCAGGATCCAGTGCAGAAAGACACTGAGCAAGAGCCAAGACAAAACCTAGTTTTATAACCTGCTGAGCACACAAGACACTCTGACATGTAATTACCACTAGAAGAGGGCAATTCAGCATGCTGCCATCAGCAGCGGTGAACCCTATCTGCACTGTTCATTTCCATGACAGCACCCGTTACTGCACTACCCGTCCCATGGCATCCTGTGTCTTCGCCTGGCAAAACAGAACCCAGCCCCCAAAAAAGCTGCAGGTTTCCACCAGCTTCTGCAACGCCTGAGTCCCACACATTCCCATTGGCCCCAGTCGTGCCTCATTAGTTTGGCTTAATCAAGTGACGAGCATCGCTCAAGGCCGGGGAAATGCTGTAGTCAATGGGGTCTATTCTCCGCTGGATAGACACATGTCACACCCATTAGCGTCAATGGGAGCTACAAATGCACAGCGGAGAAAGGCCCCAATGTGTCTAACGCACATTAGGAAGGAACAGAGGGGCCAGTTCAGCCCTGGGGTAAGAGCCTGCAGCTCGGTCATGCCTTGCAGCAGAGCTGAAATTCAACTCTGGCTTCAATCCAGCCCAATGGGATAATCACCGAAGCAAAAAAAACCAAATCAAACCAAACCAAACAAAAAAAAAAAAACAAACCCAACCAAACCCCACCAAATGAACAAAGAAACCCAAAACCCCAACCAAATTAAAAAACTAATATCACCTGGTAGGTGTCTGAGTCCTGTGTAAAAACTCCAAGCAAGCAGGCTGAGGGCTATGGCATGTGGAGCAGATGAGTGCCCAGACACCAGCATGCTCCCTCTATTGATGCCTGCATTGGCATTTGGCAAGGCAGCACTAGTAATATGTCCACTTTTAGTACCACTCTGATGAAAAAAAATAAACCTAGCATTTAGGGTTGTCAAAGTGATATTTCTTAACAGAACATCTTTAGCTGATAAAAGGATTCTTCATGGAAATGAACCTCCTCTGCTCTGCAGGGGGGTTGGACAAGATGGTCTTTTGGGGTCCCTTCCAGCCCCTGACATTCTGTGATTCTGTGAAATCAGCTTGCCCCTGCCAAGGATCTGGCCTCATATGAGTTATATATGAGCCAAAGTAGTTGACTAGATCTTTGGGTTTCACAGTTTGGAGAGGCTTTTAACTTTCTTCTTTCTCCTTTCTTTTCCATTCAAGTCATTATTCATTCGTCTTGAGAGTTAAAATATTTTTTTAAGAAATATTTTGAAAATATATTTCTTTAAATATTATCCCAACTTGGGAGGTCTCATCTCTGTTCACACTGTGAAAAGAGTGAGCCTGGAGGGTGTCATGACACATATTTCAGTGGTGTGCATATCAGAAATGTCACATGGCTACACCAAAGAGTTCTTAAACATTTGCTTTTCAGTTTGTGCTCAGATTAATGCAACACCATAAGTACTATCACTGGACACTGGGGTTATATTTATCCTTTATGATAGTGTTTCACATACTAGTACATTATGTAGACACAGGACATCATCCTCCCTGCATCTGCATCTTTCCCATGGAAATTTGCCCTGGAACTTCAGTGATGTTTGGCTTGACTTAGCTTTTGTGAAACAAGAGCCTAGTCCAAGGTATGCAGCTCTGTATCAGACTACAGGTACTCCACTGGTACTCCTAGAGTTAATAGCCGTAATATATAACCCAACAAAACTGTCTTTAGCTTTCCCCATATGTTAATTCCGTCTAATCCTGTTATCAGTACAGGTAGTTAGACAAACAGTATGATAACAAAGCAGTATTTATAATGCATGCCCTTCAGTCCTATATTAGCCAGGAGATTTCCCAAGCACCTAGGGATCTGGTTTACCTACCCTGTGCAAATCATCAGCAAAAAGAAAGTATCCAGGAAAACATATTTGCTCCCACGATGTATTGTTTACCATCCACTTTCCCCTTGATCTGCATTTGTGTCTGAATTATGCAATTTGTTTATTCTAGTCCTTGATGATAGTTTAATGCAGGATTTAAAGATCTGAGACGTTATCAACAAACCAAAGGAGGTTTCTACGAGCAGCAGACATGTTCTTGATGTCTCCCAAGTGCTACCCCTTTCACCACAACCAAGAATGTGAAAAGCCAAAAGGAGGGGAGGGGGAAGAAAAAAAAAAAAAAAAAAAAAAAAAAAAGAAAAGGAAAAAAGA